>CM055268.1:83963539-84009723 GCA_029237695.1 Conchocele bisecta
CCTGGCCTTCGTGGCTTTGCCTCGTTTCTTGTCTTAAGAATTATTTTAACTGCGCCTCACGGTTACGGGAAGTAGTTCGGCATGGGAGTTTACTGGGATATTTTGGACAGAGACTTGCTACGAGCCAATCAAATGCTAGGGAATTGTGTAAATATTTTTGTGCTGGAATTATTACAAAATAATCATCTTAAAAAAAAACTAATTATATTCAAAGGTTTCAAATCACTGTGTATTGTTTTGAAAATTCCTATGAGAATTTTTCTGAATTGTCTGAATTTGATCAGATTCTGCTGGGCTACTTTCATACATGCAAAGCTCTAGATAAGTTTTGTATCTAAAGAGTATTATACCCTCGTATTTCAAATACAATGTGTATTTTTCTTTTACAATTTCATATATTATTGATTTTCTTCCTTATTAAATAGGGAACAAATAATAAAAAAAAAAGAAAAAAAAAAAAAAGAATTTAAAAATTCACTTATTTCAGCTGCAAAAAGCATACACTGTTTGCTTTTTGCAGCTCAACTAAGTACATTTTCAACGTTATTACAGTATGTTCAATGCATATTTTCGAATTGCTGTGAGTATTTTGTACTCCCACTTTTGATAATCAATGCGTATTCTGCTAAAATAAGTGCGTAAAATACGCGGAATAGGCACCTTATCTGGAGCTCTGTACATGATATGATTGCAAGTAGTTGGCCACAAGATCTCTATTGTAGAGAACGGAAGATTATCACATGTCGGAAATTCTATATCTTCAGTATGAAATAGCTTAGGTTTTTTTAATCAACTTTCCTCATGGCACATCACATAAGATTTGCTTCGAACAATCTTGAAAAATGAGCACTGGGTGCATGATTTGTCATATCAGGCCTGCCATGTGATTTTTTACCTAGAACATGTGTGATATCTCATGAAAATTATTTACAATTTTTTTCTGTAAATGATGTCGAAAGTCGACGAAATTATCATAGCAAATGCAGAATTCTATTCCACATTCACTGTGAAAACTATGTAATTTATCAACGTCATTTACAGAAAATATCACATTTTCTTTTAATATATTTTAGAATATATTTTCTTAGGTACATAATCACAAGGCGTCTCTCATATGTATGCACAGTTTGAGACAGTTCAAACAGAAATTTAATTGAATACTTACAGGTACATGCCCACTCAGTAGGCACAAACTGTTCTTTAGATCTGAGACATCATCGGAGACATTTTCTGGCAAAATAAACATTCATTCACATATTAATTGGCATTATTATACAATTTATGTCAGACGTAAATTTCCACACTGATATCAGGGGTGATAACCGTGTTTCTTTAAAATGTTAACGAACATTGCTATTTATCAATGATCATACTTTATAATCTGCCGAAAATATTTTTTTCAGGTGACACATTTAATTAGTATAAATGATTAAAAAATAGTATGCCTTGTTTGCATATGAAAATTGCCTGATACCACTGCGAGTCACTACCAGTAAAATAAATATTACTAAATGATTATAGGCCCTAGCTATCTAAGCTGACACTTGTAATTTTTAGAACTGGTGGAATCGTGACACAATTATACACTTGTTTAATTCCTATAAAGAACATGTTGTGCCTACTGAGTGGGCATGTACCTTTGATCCTTACTACACTGAATTAAATGTTGTCGTCTGCTGGAAATGTTTTATTTTCAATATTTCTTGACAAAAAACTGGTTTTGACAGCACATGAGAATCGTATTCAGTGGAGACGATTCTCATGTGCTGTCGTAACCAGTTTTATTAAAACAATTAAAGCAAAAATGAAAAACAGCGGACGGCAATTTTTGTCAACAGCATAGGAAGGGTGAACCGATCGTCTGTTTGCTTAGATATGTGTTGTGTTATATTGAAATCAAACATCAGGGCAGTAGCGGCCACCACGGCAGCACGGCGCTGCCGTGGCATTATTTTGACCTGTTTTTTTTTTTTTTTTTTTATGTTATGTATTTAAATGTAAGCATAATCCATGCTCCGACGGTGACTTTAGAATGTAGGAAATGCAATTTTGAGGGTCTAAGTGGAATTTTTCCCGCTAAAAAGGCTGCCGTGGCATTATTTTACACAACGCTACGGGCCTGAAATCAGGGATTCCGCTGGCGATCGCCACTTTCGCAATTGGCGATAAACAATTACAATTTTCGAGAAAAAAATAAAATAAAAAATGAGTTCTTTTTTTCTCTTTTTGAAGTGGCGATTTTTTAGCTCACCTAAACGAAGCTCATATGTGAGCTATTGTTACCGCAATGTGTCCGTCGTCCGTCGTCGTCCGTGAACATTTTCAAACGTCTTCTCCTCGGTAACCATTGAGCCTATAGCCACCAAACTTCATGGTCATGGTCCTTAGGTAGGGGGATTACACAGTTGTTAAAATGACGTCATTACATAATCCAAGATGGCCGCCGTCTAAAAATAGCACAAATTCTTAAAAAATCTTCTTCTCATGAACAACCACTGGCCGGATTTCGACAAAACTTGGTAGGAATGATCGATTTACAATGCTCTTTCAAAATTGTTAAAATGGTCACCCCGGGGTTAAAAATGGGCATGGCCCGTGAGCTCAAATTTGGGTCAAATTTTATTTTTGTCCGAATATGGTCATGTTTATATCAAATCGAAGGTATCAAAGAGGCGATCGCTCTGGTACATTTTTTGTCGAAATTGGATGGTCTTGTCATCCAAGATGGCCGCCGAAAGGTCAAAAGGTCGTTCTTTTATTAGAGATTTCAAAATTCTTCTTCACACGAACCGCTTGGCCCATGGTGGCCAAACTTTACAGTTATGATCCATGGGTGAAGCCTTTTCAGATTTGTTAAAACGGAGGTCATCGCTAATCCAAGATGGCCGCCGTCTAAAAATAGCATAAATTCTTAAAAAATCTTCTTCTCATGAACCGCTGGCCGGATTTCGACGAAACTTGGTAGAAATGATCGATTTACAATGCTCTTTCAAAATTGTTAAAATGGTGACCCCGGGGTTAAAAATGGGCGTGGCCCGTGGGCTCAAATTGGGGTCAAATTTTATTTTTGACCGAATATGGCCATGTTTATATCAAATCGAAGGTATCAAAGAGGTGATCGCTCTGGTTCATTTTTTGTCGAAATTGGATGGTCGTGTCATTCAAGATGGCTGCCGAAAGGTCAAAAGGTCGTTCTTTTATTAGAGATTTCAAAATTCTTCTTCACACGAACCGCTTGGCCCATGGTGGCCAAACTTCACAGTTATGATCCATGGGTGAAGCCTTTTCAGATTTGTTAAAACGGAGGTCATCGCTAATCCAAGATGGCCGCCGTCTAAAAATAGCATAAATTCTTAAAAAATCTTCTTCTCATGAACCGCTGGCCGGATTTCGACGAAACTTGGATCGATGTCGAATGCTCTTTGAAAGGTGTTAAAATGGTGACCCCGAGGTCAAAAATGGGCGTGGCCTGTGGGGTCAAATTTTATTTTTGACCGAATATGTTCGTGTCATATATCAAATTGAAGGTATCGATGAGGCGATTGCTCTGGTGTAATATTTGTCGGACTCGGATGATTATGTCATCCATGATGGCCGCCAAAAGGTCCATTTATTCGAGATTTTGAACGTCTTTTTCTCGGGAACCACATGGCCGATGCTGGCCAAACTTCATAGTAAGTTAAGATCCTTGGGTGAAGCATTTTCAGATTTGGTAAAATGAGTCATCGCTTAATCCAAGATGAGCGCCATCTAAAAATAGCACAATTTTTTTTGAAACATATGAACTCGATGTCACATTCTCCTCTGGTGTTCATGGAGTCAGGTGAGCAAATTAGGGCCATCAAGGCCCTCTTGTTTATTTTCCCCGGCGGAATCCCTGGTACATAACAGGTTATTGCTAAAGTGTAAAAAAAATAAAAAAAATTTTACAATTTAAACAATAAATCTGAGACTGGTGACATTTGAGACTTCATATGAGCCTCCTGGATGATAGACACTTTACCATACTTTACCAAGTAACAACAGCAAAGCTCTCAAGCAGCAGGATAAAGCTGATCTATTGACTAGTCTTAAAAATTCATGGTAGTTTGTCAAATTTGGAAAATCATGAGCACTTTTAGATCTACTTCTGTGTTAGAATTGGTGGAATTTATTGGTTTGACATCATTTTGTTTAGCGTGATGTCAAACCGACAAATTCTGCCATTTCTAACATCAAGGATGCCCCAGAAGTTGTTCTAATGGAAGTTATTTGTGATTTTCCAAGTAACCTATTTACAAGACTGGGGGCCATTTCACTAAATTTTATAGGAATGAATGGCCTTTTTGTGGAATTTATCGGGGTATAAACTTGGAAAAGTCGCGGGAATACTGGACGAGGCCTTCCGGCCTTCGTCCAGTATATATCCCCGATAAATTCCAAAAAAAGGCCATTCATTCCTTATAATTCCAGCATTTGAAATAAATTCATCAAGAAAATGTGTTTATTTTCCGTTTTGTTAAGAATTATTTTAACTGCGCCTGACGGTTATGGAAAGTAGTTTGGCATGGGAGTTTACTGGGATATAAATTTTGGACAGAGACTTGCTACGGACCAATCAAATGTTAGGGAATTGTGTAAATAGTTTTGTGCTGGAATTATTGTACGATAAAAATGTTCATACGAAGATTTCTATGAATTTGCTTCATATATTAACGCGATTCTCTAATGCTGCCATTTTTGTCGTGCCTGCTTTAGCAGAAGGTGCGACTTTAGTTTTTTTCCGTTGTCGTCTGAAATGTCAAAAGGTTTGTACAAGCTTCTTCATTATGGTATAACTTTAATTACATGACGGATTGCTTCAATATTTGGACATTTGATACATGTGAGCTTTTGGAATACACTCATGCCACCATTAACATGACCTTGACCTTTTTGCATCAAGGTTGTATAAATTTCTTCATCATCGTATAACATTAATGTTACTTGATGGATTGCTTCAATGTTTGGACTCTTGATACATGTAATAATTTGGAACACACTCATGCCACTATTAACATGACCTTTACCTTTTTTGTGTTTTAAGCATGCACTTCTGATGGTTCCTTTAGCACATGCCCATGATCATGTTACTGTCAAATGCCTCGGCAAGCTTTATACCGCTTCCGTGGCGGAATTCTAGTGTATCTACGGGTTCATGCCATTAAATGCACAACATCCACGAAAGATTTAAAAACAAATCGGCCGTCAGAACATTAATGTTATTGTGGATTTTAAACTTCTTAGTCGTACGAAGTTTAGTGAAACGGGCCCCTGGTCTATTGATAGAGAACATGCCACAATTCAGTACCAGTAGCCGATTTCACCATCATTGCAAAGTATACTTATCTAGCAAAGTATACTTTGAGGGAGTAATCATTTATTTTTCCTGAAAGGCATTATGTCATATAGAACTAATCACTGCATAATTATATTTGATGATTAAAGGTATGCAGAATTATTGTACTAATGTTATTACATTATCACAGCCAAAATGGCTGTGATAATGTAATAAATTCAGTATAATAAAAATTCATAAATTTATCCTTAAATTGAAAATTTCTCCCTCAAAGTATACTTTGCTAGAAAAGTATTCTTTGCAATGTTGGTGAAATAGGCTACTGAAGTCATAAGGCATCACTAACCTCAGCATGTCTACAATATTAATGTGGACATGTACCAGTGTTTGCCGTATTTCTATTCTAACAAATGCCCCTGTGGCTAGGTGCAACGATACGCTTGGAAAAGTCGCGGGAATACTGGACGAAGGCCGGAAAGTTTATATCCCCGATAAATTCCAAAAAAAGGCCATTCATACGCTCAAACCCGTATTGCGATATATTGCGATACAACAAACCCATATTGCAATACGTATTGTGATATTATACCATGTATGAACAAATAATAATAAAAACAGTGTTTATTATTGTCATTAGAACACATCAAAACACTGTGTGGGTTAGGACTTTGCCAAGAAGCGGTTGACATTAATGATTATTTAAGGTTTTTCTTTAAGAAAATGAGCATGTCAACCGTTTCTGAGCAAAATGCTGCCCTCTGTGCGGTCACAATATCACCAGCTGTGCTAAAAACTCGCTCCGATGGCACTGAGGTAGCAGGAACGCACAGCTCCTTCCACCACTGTATAGAGTCTTGCAGCCATGGGTATTAGGGTTTTTCTTCCCCTTGAACCGATCAACCTCGATTCCAGCCCGCTCCAGCACGGACAACTGTGGTCCTTTCTCCTTCACAATAATAACGTCGCCCAAGAGTGAAAAGAATGATTGATTGGCAGACAAGTAGCGCATTCCAGTCCTATGCATATTGTAATTATAACAACATTGCATATTACCGATGACGGGACCATTAACGTTTGTTGGCATAACCTTAAATAATTGAGACGCGACAATGCGGCGACATGTGATTTTGTACCTTCAAACATGTGCATATTTTATTGAAAAATTGCGTATTTTAATGAAAAATATTTACAAAATTTACATTTTTTTTTTGTAAATTACTTCGAAATGTTCACAGCAGATGTGGAATTGAATTTCATCCACTTTTGATTTCATTTACGGAAAATCAAAATAGGTCAGTTTCTGTAAATATTTTTCATGAAATTACGCATATTTCGAGGATACAAAATTACATGTCACGTTTCAATTATTCCATTATTATTCCATTGTTCCGGTGTTCGCGGAAAATAAGGGTTAATGCATAGGCTGTGGAACTTCCCGTAGGATTTTTATGTGCCCTATGTTTGACGTTGGATTCGTGAACTAGACCATGTACCATGTCAAAAAAACTTGAGTAGACATTTGGTACCCCGGCAACGAATGAGAAATCCAAGATGGCCGCCGGTGGCCATTTTTAATTAGTATCTCATTTAACTTTGCAACCAATGGGTCTAGAAACATAAATAACACATCATTTCTGACTCATTTCAGGACGAGGAACCTATTAATGTGGCTATATTTGCGATTGGAGATCTTTTTGACTTATTAATCCAAAATGGCCGCCAAATATTGTGCGGAAAATGCATGATTTGCTTAAATATTTGTGATAGTCATTCAAAATGAGTGTATATGCAATTGTATAATATGCATAGTATATTACCCTAGTTGGAAACATTTTGATGTGGTTGTCATGTTACATTGAAGGTTTCCATGGCAATAGTTTACCTATATATTATAGATTTGTTGGAATGTACGTTTAGGAAATTTCATAAACATGGATTTGCAGACCGACGTTCTACTTGTTTTGTTTAACCGTTACTGTTTCTTCGGGACACAACATTATCGGCATCCAATTCTAGAAAGGAGCAGGTGATGAAATGGGGTTTAACGTCCGTTCAACGGCTTAGGTCATATACAGACGGGCATTGAAAAGCAGCGACACATTTACAAAAGCATGGTAAAAGAGTAGAACGTCAGTCTGAAAATCTGAAAGTCAAACATGTATAATGGAATATCATTGTTCTAGATGACCTGTCATTTCAAAGCAGTTGGTGCAGATATGGCACTGGAGCAAACCATCAACAAATCACAAAAAGGTAGCTCAGGCATAATTGGTAGTTCTAGAAAAAAGAAATTTGTTGTCAAATGGGAATTCATATACCATGAAATGTTGGCCAATAGCAACCTTCACAGATAATTAAGCGGGGCAAGAACCAGCGCGTATGACCTGACCGTGAATCATGGGCGAGAAGAATGTTCAGGCCATTCTGACATTCATTGAGAAATATGAAAATCCATTCAAGGTGGACGCCGTTCAACCCAAACTCCACAACATTGTCACACAAGAAGTAATGACAGACGATATTCGGCATCAACTATTGCATGTGACGACAATCGGAAATGCAGCATATGAAAAGGCCGTTTTGTGGAGAAGACAATGCGTTTCTGTGAAAAAATCCATCGAACCAACCTGAAGACCTTTCTAAGTATACATCATTCATCAAGATAATGCAAATCATCAGTCAAGATATCACAACGGAAGGAACGAGGGCAGCAACAGAGACTTCTTGAGGTAGCTAGGGTACGGGGAAGTACAATGGAAGAACTGTTGCAGTATGACGTCACACCAGAATCATGTCTCTTTGATCAGGAAGGTTTAATGACCAAGGCAGTGAAAGATTCCATTGTGCAAGAGCTGGAACATGAACTTACAGCAGATGATCCGAAATTCTCAAACAGACATGACACATTTCACACAACGTTTGTCGTAGACATGATGGCTAACATTAGAAAGATAAGGACAAAAGGAATCAAAGACTTTGGCGAATATAGCAACATAATATTGGACTATCTTACGAAATCAACGATTGGAGCTGATAGAATTGACTTCATCTTCGATTCCTACATCGATAAATCAGTTAAAGACTCGGAAAGGAAACGTCGACAGACGACTTGTCCTATTGAACTGAATATCATCAACAAATCACTACCAGTTGAAATGGATCGATTTTGGTCTTCTGGTAGTAACAAACGAGAGCTGCAGCTGTTGCTTCATCAGCAAAGTATTGATGGACAAAATGACACACAGTCATCATTACAGGTTACTGAGGTATTTGTAAGCAATATGTCAGGAGAACAAACAGTTCCATGTATCTGTGTTTCTGATGGGAAATCACAGGAAGTACCCGAATTACACATTGAACTGGAAGGAGCAGATACCCGGATTGTACCTCATGCTATGCATGCAGTGAAAAATGGAACCAAGCGAATTGTAGTCATATCGTCAGACACCGATGTGTTTATACAGATGATGTACTGTTTGAGCGAACTCAGTAAACACGACCTTCATGAAATCTGTGTTAAGACCGGCGTCGGTGATTCCATTTGTTATATCCCCATCCATACATTGGCAGATAGGGTTGGAGAGGATTTGTGTAGCGTACTGCCAGCTGTTCATACTATCACAGGTTGTGATTACACCAGTAAACTGGGTACTAAACATGCAGGCTTGAAGTGTAACCCAACTGTGCTTTTGAAGGACTTTGGTATACATCATAACACTTCCAATATGGACAATGTAATGAAATAAGCCGAGTTGTACCTGGTCCAGGTGCTTAAAGGGGGTAGTAAGTGTACCACAATGAATCAGTTACGGACATACATGTACCACCACAGCAAGGGACTATCACTAGACCAGCTACCTCCAACTAGTCATGCTATTAGGGGACACATTCTCAGGGCATTTTATGCAACATATCAGATGACATATCTGCTTTGTATGGAATCAGCGGTGTTGGATCCGACTCAGTACGGGTTTTTAGATGTAGAGGAGTTGTTCATGCCCGATGTATGCAGAACACCGATACTGATACATGTGCACAGATGTGTACATGCACAAAGTGTGCAAATATCAGATGTACATGCAGAAGGAATGGTGTTCCTTGTTGCAAGTTTTGTAAATGTCAATGTATAACGATGTGTAAAAATCCATCAGGATGTGTATAGATTATATGATGAGCATGCAAACGTTTAGGATCTTAGTGTTAAAGTGACTGTCTCAAATAATCAATATGCATATGTCTCATATAAACACAGTAACATACACATTCACTTTTGTTATTCGAGACAGGTGCTTAAAATATCAACATTTATTGACAGTTATAAGTGTTTCCTAATATAATTATGGATGTAAAGAACAGTATTCAAAGCTTTAATACTCAAACGTACAAATATTACAGGAAACTGAACACAAACAGCCAATTAATAGGTAATACAGTATGCCAAAACGTACTCCTTGGCATTTGGGATCAGTTTAAACTATACACAATTTGCCAAAATTAGTAAAGTGGACACTGCCCACATTGAATGCAATCAAATTGCCGGATGTATTAGACTGGTCCCAACTGACATGTTGCCCATTTTTGCATACAGCCTCGTTTGGTACATAGTTATGTGTCTTCATATACATGTAAATGATACTAATAGTTTGACTTAGTTAGATAATAAATATTACTAACAATGTTATAAGTTGCTATATTTTGTTGACCATTATATCATTTACATGGCAGTAATAATGATGTCAAAATTACAGATTTAAAATACTACAACCAGAAACTGACATTTGCAAAATGACATTTGCCATTTTAAGCCTTAGTAAGACAGTATAATAAACATAGGAGTGCATATAAACATATTTCGTTAGAATTCAGAAACATTTCAAGCAAATTATACATTTGTAACATAACATTTGGCGGCCATCTTGGATTTCTATATCAGGGAGATCAACAATCGCAAGAATAGCCTTACTAATGAACTTCCCGGCCTGAAATTAGTCAGAAATGATGTGCGGCTTATGTTTCTAGACCATTTGGTTGAAAAGTTAAATGCGACAATAATTCAAAATGGCCGCTGGCGGCCATCTCTGATTTCTCATTCGTTGCCGGGTTACCAAATGTCTACCCAAGTTTTTTCGACATGGTATATGTTCTAGTTCATGAATCCAGTGTCAAACATAGGGCACATAAAAATCCTACGAGAAGTTTGTCAGCCGATAGACTAGGTGGCAAATGTTGTTAGGAACAAGTTCCCGGAAAATAACATACACAGGCCTCGACAAATCCGCTCATCCGCTCGTATTGACGAGTGAATTTTTGATCTGGACGAGTGAACATTTAATGCAACGATGTGGGAAACATACAAAAAATATTAGGGTCTGCCTAATTTTCTGCTCGTCCAGAATGGATTTCAACTCGTAACGAGTTGAAATTCAATCTGGACGAGAGGAAAATTAAAGATTTGTCAAGGCCTGATACATTATGAACCTGTGTTCCCCTAAACCCATGGAAAGGCCTCAATAATGCTGCCGCTCGTGTTTAGTAAATAGCATGCGAAAATCGGCGAACTTCAATCATCAAAGACGCCGCTTTTGTTTACAGCTCAGAGGCGCGTGCATTTCAATGACAGATGACATAATAATTACGCCCCGCCTGCAGTTATCGCTAGACAAGGAAACTGGCCGTAGCAGTGACAGATTGACAGGTCATATGTTTAAACTCCGCCTGTTGCGTCCAGCGGGAGATGTTTTGATTATCAGTGTATAGTAAGTTACGTGTTAAATTTGTGTTTACAAACTTTACACACAGAATTTGCTGTAAAACTTCCATATGTGTTGGACGTCCGAGATTACTCACTACATGTATTAGTCATCTAATTGTGGCGTGTTTATTAAAAATATTTACTTCTGTCATATTAAAAATTATGTTTTGAATGATTTTGAATAATTTTGCACAATTATTTTAGCACAAGATGGCGACCGAGAATATGGCGTAAATATCGCGGTACGCGAAAACCGTACCGCGATACGTATCGTCAGGATGACATATCGCAATATACCGTATATCGTTGCACCACTGTATACCTGTGGCTATGCAATTCGTGGGGATCAAAACATGGAAAATAGGATCCAAATATTTCTGGGTATGGATATAAAATATAAGCCAAATCAAATCAAAATATTTTATTTTCACATATAAAAGCCATTTAAAACATTGCTTTGTATGTGAAAATAACATATTTAGAATGCAAATATAGGAGGGGGGCTTAGTAACTATTAGAATAAATATGCTAGACGGTCATTTTGGCTGTGATACAGGCACCTGGTATCAGATTATGTTCTTGTATATTCAGTGTTGTATATTGTCATCACAGAAATGCGAAATATGTCAGATGATTAAAAAGTGAAAGACGATAAACAATGATATGTGTCTGTGGCACTTTTGGGATTTGAGTCCAGTGTAGCTTCTGATCAAATAATACACTCCAGTAGTCTGATATAACAAACTGTATTGCTTGTTAGAAGAAGAATGACAGGCGTTTTATTGATAGAATGGCAAACTGTGCACATCCATATCAGACTGTGTGGATGCACAGTCTGATCTGGATCTTACACTGGTCGCCTAACCCATAATATAAGCCCACATATGGAGACGTGGCATGACGGTCTGTATGAAGAGGTGCCAAACAAGATTATTGTCCGCTTCTATGTCTCCTCATGATGCAAATAAAATACGAACCCATCAGTAAGACGTGGGTATTTATTAGGTAACCTGCCCTGTATTGACCGAATACGTACTGACTGATAACATATTGTTGTATCAGGCATTGACCTGACACAAATATCCGGGTTACAACGAAGTGAAAACTGATGTTCCATTGGTCGGATGACGCATCGTGATGTTACCGAATTACGTCAGTGGAATGACGTCATGGAAACAAGTCCCATGTTGTTTCAACGAAAAAATGTCGTAATTGCTCATTATGTAGCCAAAAACGTTATCTGATAAATAGAATACCATGCTTGTGTCTTTTGATATCAGGCTCGGCTCGGAAACTGTAGGATTTCTCGGAATTCCTACGCATTTCCTAGCTTTGCCTGATATACTTTGCCTGATATACTTGATATCGAAAGACACTTAAGCCTGGGCTCGGTTGCTCAAAACCTCTGTTAGCTTAATTAACAGATTGTTAAAGATTTAACAGTCTGTTAAGCTAACAGAAGCTTTGAGCAACCGGGTCTTGGTGTTCTCTATATAGTTACTTGTGCCACAATCGGATAATAATCAGAAAATACAAGCCGGATTCCTGACAAAAATTGCCATCAATTCAGCTACATGAATAAGATACTGCATAAACACATGTTCGACTATTAAATGGCGCAAAAAAGATTGTGCCGGTCACTAGACCAAACAATTGTTTATGCGATAGCTCTAAGAGCTGAGTGGCATCTCATCAGGAAACCGGTGCATTTTTTGGACTCGAAACATGTTACGCGGGTGTAGAATGCAGCACCAGTGATGGTATACATGTATAAGTAAGCTATTACTGTACTTATCATTGCAGTTAATATGTGGAGAATGGTGCGACGCGTGGTCATGTGACCCTCACTTTGCCGGCCAACATTTAATGTCTCCAGGCGGCACAAATAGAATTCTACATCATGAGTAAGAAGTGTGTGTAATATTAGTTAGTATGCAACTGGATGTCAACCATTGCTGTATCTATCGTTACAGTTTTGATGTGGAGGATGGCGTGGCGTGCCATCATGTAATATGTGTGGATAGTAGTATAACCATTTCTGTCGATCGTTGCAGTTTTGATGCGGAGAATGGCGCGGCAGGCGGCCACCCGGCCCTCGATGGGAGCAGCCCCTCGGGTGGCCTCGTTCTCCAAAACCTTCCTCAAACGTCGCGAATCATTCCTCTACCGGTCCGACAGCGACTACGAAATTGC
Organism: Conchocele bisecta; assembly: GCA_029237695.1. Taxonomy (NCBI): domain Eukaryota; kingdom Metazoa; phylum Mollusca; class Bivalvia; order Lucinida; family Thyasiridae; genus Conchocele; species Conchocele bisecta. The sequence goes on from CM055268.1 coordinate 83,976,802, forward strand.
CTCAAAATCCATGTCTCGCCACTCGAGTGTTCAAAGTGAACAACCGTAAGTGATATTTGTTTGATACTAGTCTGTAATCGTAGATCTATAGTTTACGGGGTCAGTGGAAAAATGGGGCTAAGTCCATGTTATGGACTTGGCCCCCTTCTTCCATTTACACCTACAATTGTGACTATACACTTCAACCTCATTATAACACTGCCCTTAAACCACATTTTGTATGTGATACATGTTTTATGAGTTAACTAGCTGCTCATTGATGAATTCCGACCAGTAACAGATTGTTCTTCTCCTGCGGTACTTGATAAATATAATACCATGGTAGTAGTAGTGTCTTTCGATATCAAGTTTACCAGACATGACAAGCCTGGGAATTTCTGTGTGTTGACATGACTTAGTTTTAGATCTAAAATTGTGTTACAATAGTGTTTTACTAAGGTTGAAGTGTATGTGAGTTTCCATGACAAAAAAAAGGTTTTATTGGGTTTGAGGTCCGTGTAGCTCCACACACATGGTCTTGTTAGGGCCTACTCTGTTCGTTCATTGAGATGGGCAAACATTGATATTGCCACAAATAAAATCTATATTGATATATATATATATCAGGCAGGGATTCCGCTGGCAATCGCCACTTTTGCATTTGGCGATAAAAATAAACAATAAAAATAAACAATTGGCGATAAAAAATTAGAATTTTCGAGGAGAAAAAAAAAAAAAAATTTTTTTTTCGAAAATTGTAATTTTTTATCGCCAATTTTTTGAAGTGGCGATTTTTTTTTTCCCATCGGAATCCCTGATCAGGCTGCATGAACGGGCTAGCCAGCCAGGAGCTACACTGGCCAAGAACTCAATAATAACCTTTTGATGTAGCTAGTTTATCTATCTGTCTGTCTGTCTGTTTGTTCATCTTGAAATGGTCAGCTTTTATTGGTGCTACCAGTTAGACAGGGATTTTCCTATTAACCTTTCATACCTCAGTTCCATGTTATTTTATAGACCATTCCACTATTTACATGCTGGGAAATGTGTGGGCTATAAATAGTTCAAAAACAGCTGACAAAGATTTATTAGAATTGAGTCCTTAGGAGGACTCAATTGTAATGAAATTCCATGAAATTTACAGAGAGAAATAAGAAAAATAATCCTAACTCGTTTGCTGTTATTTTCACCGCTAATATCGCTCATAGCGCAGGTCCTGACGAGTATATGAGCCGGCCCATCTGGCTTTACCCTGTAAACATTGGAGTGGCTGCCTGTGATGTTGAGCCAGTTAACTAAATAAAAGTGAGGGATTTTCAACTCTCATACATCGAGTTTAAGATGAGCGTGGTATGTCACATATTTAATTGTTTTAGGAAGTTTCATGTAACATGTTTGAACCATTAAATATTTATATTTCAATTTGGCTGCTGATTGCATTTGGATGGTTTAATTACTTGACACCTACCGGTGTTATACGTGGGCCATACAAGCCCACTCTGTTATCTGTTTTCCTGCCAAATTGCTTCGGCCCTTAACTTTTGCATGCTGGGGAAATTGTGGGTTATAAATAGTTCAAAAATAGTAGACTACAATTCATTATATTTTCTTTTATTTCTCTCTGTAAATATCATGAATATGTAATGGAATTTCATTAGAATTAAGTCTGCAGGATGCAATTCTGAAATTCCAAGACATGTTTACAGATGGAAATAAAAGAAATACTAATTTGTGACTGTTATTTTCACCGCTAGTCTGTAGATCAAGATATTGTTATTCAATACTAAAAAGAGTGTTGTAATTTCAGCGCTGAACCTGCAATACTATAGGAATGAATGGCCTTTTTGTTGAATTTATCGGGGTATAAACTTGGAAAAGTCGCGGGAATACTGGACGAAGGCCGGAAGGCCTCGTCCAGTATTCCCGCGACTTTTCCAAGTTTATATCCCCGATAAATTCCACAAAAAGGCCATTCATTCTTTATAATTCCAGCATTTGAAATAAATTCATCAAGAAAATGTGTTTATTTTCCGTTTTTTTTCTTAAGAATTATTTTAACTGCACCTCACGGTTACGGTAAAGTAGTTCGGCGTAGGAGTTTACTGGGATATAAATTTTGGACAGAGACTTGCTACGGGCCAATGAAATGTTAGGAAATTGTGTAAATATTTGTGTGCTGGAATTATTTCCATATACAGGTACATAGAGAATACCAGGCTAGTGTCTTTTGATATTAAGTTTATCAGGCAAGGCTAGGAAACGCGTAGGAATTCCGAGGCTTGCCGAGGAATTCCTACCGTTTCCGAGCCGAGCCTGATAAACTTGATATCAAAATACACTAGCCTGGTATTCTATTTACCTGATAAATTCCCATCTGTAGGTTACATTTTCTGTTAAAAGACGATAAAACTACAGTCCATCAATCAAAATCAACATCTGTCTGCATGTCTGCTGGTCTCCATACTGTCTCCTGATTGATCATGATGGTCTATACCTTTGAATAATCTCTGATTGTACCAGATGGTCTACACTGTCAACAAATGTCCTTGGGTCCATTTGCTCACTGAGTAAGTGGATTGATTATGGATATTCGATAAGTCCACAATAATTTCGCCCGTTGTACAAATTCAAGGCCAGGCATAATTTTATCCATTTTCTGAAATACGAGACCACACAGACCGATGTCACACAACAGTATCTGTTCTCCCAGTTGTCTCGAGTTTAGTGCATACACCCATTTCATGCTGAGGATATGCCATTTTGATTGGGGAAAATCATACATATCTACTATAAATGTGCTTAGAAGTATATATGTCGTGAGTACTGTTTGAACCGTCCATCGAGACGGTTGAAACGAGTGGTCGTAACATATACATTCATTGAGAAATAGCAAAAATAAATATCCGCATGTTTCAAAAATCTGAAGGTGAACACATTCAGACCGTAATGTGATAAATCCTATGTAATACTTAGAGCATGGTTCATTCCGCATCTACGAGGAGGTAATCTGGGGCCCGTTTCATAAAATGTTCGTAAGTGCATAATTATGATAGTCTGTAAATTGCACATTAAGAATGTTTTATTGTAAACAATTATTGGATTTACATTTATTGAGCATAGGCTGCATATGCAGCCTATGCTCAATAAATGTAAATCCATCAATTGAAATTTCCAGACGATCCTAACTTTGCACTTACGAAGATTTTAGTCCTACGAAGTTTAGTGAAACGAGCCCCTGCAAGCTTCAGCGAGTGGATTATCTACCACACATGTGTATAATCAGGCACTAAACAATTTATACCACGCCCATACATTACTGCCTGTGCTAATCTTGCCAATATTGGTAAATGTCTTTATTTCAAAATACTTGACTACTGTGCTTGAAATTAAGCTGATTGATTTGGCTGAGCCTGAGTTGTGCTACATCTCAGGCTCAGACTATCAATTTGCTTGATTGCGAGTTGGAATTTCCAATACATATTCGGAAAGGTTGATATTAATATGGGTATGATTAACGCAGGCGGTTGTGCATCCATAGTACGTCTAGATCTCTTTAAATAACACGGGTACAAGCTCGCGAATTGGTGTAGATGTGGGATAACAACTACTGCCTCTGCAGTTAGTGAAGACCTTGACCAGCCTGTGCATTTACACTGTTCACAATACAAGTAAAGCATCTGATAATGTGAATTGCCATCCGCTTCTTTGTATCATAAAATTTCTGATTGCTGTTTCAAAATTTGTACTTTTAAAAAAAAATTCTGATTGCTGTTTCAAAATTTGTACTTTAAATCAAGCAGTTTGATTGGCCGAGACTGAGCACAGCTCAGCCTCGACCAATCAAACTTCCTGATTTTGAGAATGAAAATTAAGTACACATTCAGTCAGTTTTATAATCATGGGCAGAGCTCCAGTTAAGGTGCGTAATTTGATCAACTTTGGGGGAGAATTTTGTTATTTCTTCACCAAAAATGGCAAGTTGGGAGTGCTTTAGAATCGTCTCATTGAGAACTCCCAACTTGCCATTTTTGGTGAAGAACTAAGAAAAATACCTCGAATATTTAGTCAAATTACGCATCTTATAACGGGAGCTCTGATCATGGGTATAGTTTCCATAATGGTGTATGTTCGTCTGGAAATGGACCATAAAACCTACAACTAGCTGTATCTGGGCAGCATATGCAGGCGTTGGACATGCTGTGCACTGATTGCAAACATCGTCAGGCCCTTTTTGTCTACCGAAAATTTATATCTTGTCTGTCTGAAGTCTATGAGGAAAGACAATTAACTAATGGTCAACACAAATGAATAAATATATATATATATACGCATTTATGCTTTATATATTCGACATTCATGTTACCATTATTATTATTATTCTCTGTCTGATCAAGGCATGGTAAACACTGACCATTTCAAGGTTTGGAATCAAGCTATTCTTATTCATGATGCATTGACCAAGCTAGTAATTGTTACTAATAGGATACATTACTTGTATTCGGTAAACATCTATTTTGTAATTACGTGTGTTTGCTATGCGAAGGGAAGGCCAGTTTGCAGGATATTAGAAATTATTGGAGTGGAAGCAGAGCTCGACTGGAAGCAGAGCTCCAGTTAAGGTGCGTACTTTGACCAACTTGGGGTGAAATTTTGTTATTTCTTCATCAAAAATGGCAAGTTGGGAGTCCTTTAGAATCGTCTCATTGAGACGATTCTAAAGCACTCCCAATTTGCCATTTTTGATGGAGAAATAAGAAATTTACCTCCAAATTACGCACCTTAACTGGAGCTTTGTGGAAGATGGTTCAACAATAACAGCTGATCTTGGAACCAGCCACAGTGCTGACCATTCTACTGACCACAATGCCATGTAGCAACTAGACTGTACAAGAGACCTACCTACCTTAAAGACAAGAATCAAAGGGACGTCTTCGTACCTGAGGGCTGCATTGACTGAGGATTGACTTTAGACAAGGTAAGGCTCTTCCTCTGTGTTCTCTGTGTTCTGTGTTACCTCATATTCACCTGATATTGTTGCTCCCATCCACCACGGTGGGTAATTATAGTTATGTTTTTCCGGCCCGCTTTGACTTGCATTTTCCTGAATAGCTTAGCAACACAGGTGAAATTTTGATGTGGTAAAGCTTACATATCCAGTGATATTTCGTACTATTTTCTGTTAATGATGGCGTTGTTATATCTGGATGTTGCTCAAAATAACTGCAACAGACACAGCTATGCGGATTGTGTCATTGGCAGGACAAATTCCTTGGGGGTATCCGAGTTTTATCGTATGCAAATGCTCCAGATTTTGCTTAGATTTTAATGAAAATGCAGCTGGCCTAAACAGCAGCACTTACATCACCCTCCATGGATGACAATCTGTGAAACATTAACCCTTAGGATGCAGGAAACATAAATTGTTGTCTGCTGTTGTTTTATATTTTTTCTTTCTCAATAAAAACATGGTTTGACAGCATTTTAGAATCATTTCCAAAGATTCTTTTCCATTGGAAATAGTTCTAAAGTGCTCTTAAGGCATATTGTTGATAAGAAAAATGGAAATAAACAACAAATAAATTTTAATTCAGCATTGTAGTCAAGTTTTCTCTATATCCATAGTCTTCCTTGAATAAGTTATTGTTGAAAGGGTGTTCAGCAACAATCCGTCAACATGCATTTATCCCGTCAACACAGTGCGTATGTGCCGTGAAACACGGTGCCGTGAAACATTTTTGATATCCAGTCAATACTATTTTTACATTTTACAGCCATTTGTAGGTGTTGACGGGATAAATAGAATAGTAGGTTAGTGCCGTGAATGGGAAAAAATGGCGCGGCACGGAAACGGGATGTGCTCGGCAGAGCCTCGCCCATCCTGTTTCCTGAGCCTTGCCAGATATTTTTTCCCATTCACGGCACTAACCTACTATTCTCTATATGTATGGGGTGAGAGCTACTACAAATATTGCACTGAATAAATCTTCCCACTCTTCATTTAATATGATAGTTTTTGTGTGAATAATTTGTACCGTATTCTTGCGATTATAAGTAACATTTTTTTTACTCAGATTTGTATCCCAGAAAGCCCCTGCGTCTTATAAATATATGTAGATACATGAGCATTTTTTCCACCCAAAATATTGACATAAACGACCAAAAATAAAAAAAATAAAATGCTTTCCTATATTTGTTGTTGTTGTTAGTCTTTGGGGTAAAATCCGGTATTGGAATATTGGATTCGTATTCTAAACAGTTTGCGCCTTACTCGCATCTTACTCGTTCCAGCCCTGTGTCACATTCGGTACACATTTTCCATACCGAAGGCCTCTATCATTTTAATTATCTTTTGAAAACATTTATGGGGCCCATATCGGTCGGTGTCATTTTGCCGTGAAAAATATTGCATGACACCATTAACGGTAAATCCCAATATGCATAATGCAATTCCACGAAAGTTATAAAACTCCATCATTAGTTTCGAAACTGTGTGTTTACACGATGCTGATGAAAGTGGCAAGCCTAAGTCAGCTGGCCGACATCAAACACACCACGTGTCAAGATTTACAACACAAATTAAGCCATATCAAATATCAATACACGCGGTTGCTGACGTCAGTTTCGTATTCGTCACTAAACTGGTACCCTGTCTGATGCGTCCCAGTGAAACAATACTACCGAGAACCAGACTCTATTTATGACACTGCAAACTTGTTTATATGAATTGGGTCTCTATCTCTGACAAATCCCGGCTTATTGCATTAGCGGCCAGACCAGGCAGTGGATTCGCGTAGTCTGCACATGGTTTACAATGTTCGCCAATCTCTAATTAAAAACATTATAATTACGTCACTCGTCAGCCATTACGCAAACATTGTATTAGCGAGCCAACCTCACCAAATCCCCGGTTACCTATGTAAACAGGGGATTTGATGAGGTTGCAGCGCAATAGGTAATGCGGTCAAATAGGTCACATTGCAGTGACTATTTTCAATCAATAACTTATGTTGTAAGCGATTGTAATGTGTATTTTCAATATTTATATTATTAAAATGTATCATATCGGTACCCCTTTAAGTAATATTTGTATATTTTAAATGTAATGATGTTGTCATGAAGCGCATGAATATAAGTATTAATTAATCCAGTTTATATTGAGGCAAATCACACAGCCTAAAAACATAGTGCTGGAGTATAAACCATAGTATCGTATATTATTCATAAGTATATCACTATTAAATATTAATTACAATATGTATGCATATTATTAAAACAGTAGATGCTACCGCTGTTTCGCTGTATGTGATATTTATAACAAAATATTTTTTTTATTCGTCCGCGTACGGATTTCTGTCACACAAAGCGCCATTTTCAGTTCATATTTTGACCTGTGCATATGAACCGGACTAAGTTTAAACAACGCTCGATTCCGTCCAATTCAGATTTCTCTGCAGAATGTTCAGACTAACTACATATTAAGTAATGTTGCTAAATAAGTGTTAACGGCTGGAACATGTTTATCACTAAAAGGAAGAAACCACAGTCGTATTATTGAAAAATAAGATTTACCTGAGACCTCATGGAGGCCGCCATTAATCCAGTGTAAACAATAGACCGTGTGATCCCATTTCCTGAGTAGCCCCCGCTTAGTGAAACGATGTGCTAATCATGATATTATGTTCCCCAATAATTGGAAACGGTGGTTTGAATTTCTCGGTAAAAACTACGAAAGTCATACAAAAATAACGATGTATATTTAACATTGGATACGCTTAAACGGTATTACTCTCTCATCGGATCGTCAGTTGTCGTCGATAGTGATTTAACGTACTGATCTGGTCTTAATCTATTGTCAACTTTCAACGCCATTTACAGAATATATGGCTAATTTTGGAAATAAATAACGGCAAATTACGATGACGTCTGCTCTGAAATATCTGTCAACATGCGGACTTAATTTAAGGAAATCGATTATATTTTAAGGCTACATCTGTGAATAATTACGAATTTATGTATGGTCTTTGGCTACACCCGACACATTACACAGATCTAGTTGTAAATACACGTCGCTTTGTGTGGGGAAAAAAATTGATAATGCGTAGTTGTGTGTGACGAGGTGTTGATCTGATGACACCACACAGCTGTGACCCTTAGGCAATGTTTTGAAATTGACGTGTCGTTTTGATGTGTGCCGCAACACCTCACTGTCGGAGACAACATGACAATTAACGATATACTCTCGATTATACACAGATCTATTAGACGGCTGGTTATTTAAAATAAAGAGTAGTTCAGTACACCTTCGCCGATATTGTTTTTAGAAAATCAGTAATATTTTCCGGAAATGGTGTTGAAAAGTTGACAAAAATTCTATCACCGTATTTAGTTGTGCCGATATTGTTTTAGAAAATCAGTAATATTTTCCGGAAATGGTGTTGAAAAGTTGACAAAAATTCTATCACCGTATTTAGTTGTGCCGATATTGTTTTAAAAAATCAGTAATTTTTTTCCGTAAATGGTGTTGAAAATTGACAAAATATATAGCCGCATTTCTCCGATATTCGTTTAGTTTAGAAAATCACCAATATTTTCTGTAAATGGTGTTGACACAAAATGCAGCGTTCACGCGGAATTCAAATAAAATACAAAATAATAATTTGATAAATAGACGCCGATGGCTACTGTGTTTGCGGCCAGTGAATTCTGGTTGTGGTAGCCACAGGCGCAGTTCGAACAGTGTTGTGAACAGATGGAGGACAATAATTATTTCAAATTCATAAAAAAATGTTTGCTGTCCGAAAATTAATTAATTGTGACAGCTAAAAAGACAGCTAAAAAAAAAAGATTTTTGGACAGTAAAACATTATATGGTATAGACAGTATAGACAGTACCTCAAACTTAAAAAAACAGTAACAAACTGTCTGTGTATATATTACTTAAACTTAAAAAATCAGTAACAAACTGTCTGTTTATATATTACTTAAAACAGACACTTTAATTGTTGGTAAGTTTCTATCAATTTATAGGTATTTTTATTAAAATCATAAAATTGTGAAAATATTAAAAAATATTAAAATCACAAAAATAATATATATGGAGAAAAAAAAATTATACCACGTTGAGGTTTGAACCACCGACCCTTCCGGGAATCGGTAATTAAATCATTGAAGTCGGCGACCTTAACCTCACGACTGTTGCGCCATTTACGACAATCACAGCTATACAGAAGTGCTATCAGTATTACGCCACCATTTGAACGTAATAATTATTAAATTATTTGCAACTCCATCTACAACAATACCGTTACAGAGATACGCTATTGAAACAACATGTATTAGTACCCATAACATAACAAAATGTATCATTATATATCACAGGAGATAGCTTAAAACTATATACATGTATACTAATCATAAACAGAACAATCCGCTTGGCTCGTATGAAAATAGTTTGCATGATATTGATTATCTCCCTTGCCGAAAGTAGTTCAGTGATTTATTAATTCCAAATAAGACGTGTTTGCGTAATGTGACAATGCAAATTCGTCATAGTTATAGGCTGCTTTCAGTGTCATTTACGGAAGATACGACTGATTTTGAAATATTACATAGGCGAAAGTTGTGTGTTGCTTTGTGGAAAAAAATTGATAACAGTCCTGTCAACTAACAGGTGTTTATCTTATGTTGTGATTCAGCACAGGCTGTAAACTGTGTGACCTTTAGGTTATGTTTTGAAATTGCACTGATTTGTCAACACGCCTTTTGATGTGCTGCAGACGTGGCGAACGTGCGACTTTCATCCTCGCATCATGGGGGCAATCAATAACCCATTTCATGCTGAGGGTACGCTTACGTTTGCGGAAAATCCTAAATATTTTCCTTCTATGCACTCAGAAGTATATGCCGCGACCACCATTTAAACCGTTTCGTCGAGACGGTTCAAATGAGTGGTCACAACATATACTTTCAGTGAGAAATAACAAAAATAAAAATAAAATATTTAATAAAGTTCATATCCGTAAATATGTATTCCGATATTGATTTCGAAAATAGTTTCCGTAAATGGTGTTGAAAAGAGATAATACATACCGCAATCAATAATTAACATATAATACCACTTTCGGCACCAATATGATTGCAAATATAACACGATTTCTGACAATAGTCTGTTACACATTTAACACGATTTTGATATACAAATAGGCAAGCAAATCGGGAGCCAATGCACAACCGTGTACTAACCGAGCACGTGTTATAGTGAAGCGTGTACTACCGAATTCACAGTGTAATTGAAGATACTAGAAAACGGTGAAATACGGACCTGGGAATCACGGACATAGAGTCGGCAAATTACGGACATACATGTAGCAAACTATGATAGGGAAAATACTGACAAAAACGTCCACGGTATGAATAAAAAAACAGTGGGGGGAATCAATAACAACAACTTGGCGATTTTTTATTTTTTTTTTATTTTTTTTTTTTTTTTTTAGACATTTTGTCCTGGATTTTGGACTAAAAATAGGGGTGCGTCTTATACACTCTTGCGACCTATAATCGGCAGAATACGGTAATAATATTTATAATATCAAGATTTTGGCAGAGGCGTACAATTATTAGCAATTTGCGAAGAGTTCTTGGAATTTCCATTCCACCTAAAATGCATGAGACAGAATTGTGGCTGTGACTGGAGAAATGGGGCTTATGGGTTTACGACCAGTGCAGATTCAGATCAGCTTGTGCATCCGCACAATCTGATCAGGATCTGCACTGTTCACCATTCCATCAATGAAATACGCGTCATGCATACATGTAGATTGTTATCGTGCTAGAGGTGTGTGCTATTTGACCAGGAGCTACACTGGTCACAAATCCTGTGAGCCCTACGTCTCCAGTCACAGTTACATAATTATGTACAGGTATCTCAATTGGACCACCCTGAAAACAGAGGATTTACTGTTATACACTTATGAATGATAATATCTTTAATAGTAATGACCCTACCCTAATGTCTACCCTGCCCAGTGGTGGGTGAGTTAACCATTTCAACCATAAATAACTGGAATGGACTGTGATTTTGTCATTTTCTGACCAATCCAATTGTCACAAATTTATTGTCAGATTAGTCTATTCATAAAAAGGGGATGTTTTTTCTCTCTAAAATATGGAAAGTACTTGCCAAACGTGCAGATCCTGATGGGACGGTTCGTTACGAGCCGGCTCTTCTGGATTTACACTGTTTTCAAACACCGCTATTGAGAGCTGTAATTAAGTGTTGAAAAGGTTAATATGGTAATGACCCTATCAGTTAGTTATCAATGTCTACCCTGCCGGGTAGTGAGTGCTGTGAGGGAGGAGGTGGTGGAGGAGGATGGGCAAGTAGAGGCTGTCCAGTGCCCGATTTCATCAAAATTGCAAAATATTCTTATCTAGCAAGTATACTTTGAGGGAGTAATCATTTATTTTTCCCAAAATGCATTATTTCATATAGAACTAACGACTGCATATATTTGATGATAAAATGTATGCAGAATTATTATACTGAATTTATTACATTATCACAGCCAAAATGGCTGTGATAATATAATAAATTCAGTATAATAAAAATTGATCACTATCCTAAAATTGAAGATTTCTCCCTCAAAGTATACTTTGCTAGAAAATTATGCTTTGCAATGTTGGTGAAATCGACTACAGGAAACAAATACTATGGAGCAGGATTTAGATAGTCAATCCCAAGATGCACTTGAGTGCATGGTGCTGTCAAAAATCGACAGATATACAGTATGTCTTATCACTGGGAAAACATTTCTTCCATCCCTAGGAATTAGGCACAGATTTGTGGCTGTGACTGGTGAAATGGGTCTCCTGATCAAATAGCATCCTCCTGCAGCCTCATAGCCATCTATGCTTCTTTTCAGAAGTATGATGAGTGTTTCATTGATGCAATGGTGAACAGTGCAGATCCTCCGTCAGACTGTGAATGCACAGGCTGATCTGTATCTACACTGGCCACACAATCTATAAGCCCCATTTCTCTTGTCACAGCCATATTTAATCATGAATATCTGCCGCCACTCACTGGTGGAGAAGATGTTGATGGGTGCATTATCATTGCGCTGTTGGCCAGGAGCCCGTTTCACTAATTGTTTGTACAAAGATTTTTATTAATTTGCTTCTCAAATTACCGTGGTTAACTAACTTTACCATCTTTCACCTTCATGCTCACATCATTACATGTGAACACATCCACTAAAGTTTTTCCCACTTCAGGAGGCCGTTTCACTAAATTTCTTACGACTAAAATGTTCGTAAGCGCAAATTTAGAATCTAGAATCGTCTGCAAATTTGAATTGATGTATTTACATTTATTGAGCATAGGCTGCATATGCAGCCTATGCTCAATAAATGTAAATCCAACATTTATTTACAAGAAAAGAGTGTTAATGTGAAATTTTGCACTTACGAACATTTTAGTCGTAGGACGTTTAGTGAAACGGGGCCCCTGCTGTCTTTGTAAATGCTATTCTAAAATTTAATTTGGAACTTACAAACTTCTTAGTGTAGTGAAATGGGCCCCTGGTTCTTAACTCTTTGCATGCTGAGAAACATGTTGGCTATAGATAGTTCAAAAATAGTAGACGTTCTTTTATTTCTCACTGTAAATATCACGAGGACGTAATTCTAATGACATTTCAAGACGTATTTACAGAGAAATAAGAAAAAAAAATTTGGCTGTTAATTTCACTGCTAGTGTCGCAGGGTGAGAAAAGTGTGCTCCGGCCCGGGGCTCGAACCCGGGACCTCTGGTTTACCGTACCATCGCTCTAACCGACTGAGCTAGCCGGGCACGAATACACACGTCCTCTCCACAGTGAGTTACGTACCGTGACATACTCCCCCGCCAAATTGGAATTCGTCCCCGAATTCTATATTTCAATCGTCTCTGAATTCCATATTGTTGGTACATTTTGGGCAGTATTTATCAGTCACGGTCCCTCGTTGGGCGCCAAATGTCACAGCAATATGGAATTCATGCAAACAATTATGCGGCCCTAAATGAATACTATTCTGTGTTGACCGTTCTGGCCCTTCGTTATATAAGTACCATTCCTTTAATTCGTAAGTAGCTGAATTGTGCTCTACACTGTCTGATCAGGAGCTATATTGTTGTATTCCGAAATCAGTCGGTTAATATATCATGTCATGTAGGCATGTATGTATGCTAACACTCGTCACAAGACATAGATTTATGCATTACAAAGTTGTTGCTTCCCTTGTCTAATATTGAAGATGTGTAACTGCGTATTGGATTGTCAGATTTGACTGTATGGGTTTGCTCCCTTGGATGCTTTTCACGGAGTGATATTCTGATGACTTGAGTCAGGTGGTCTCCATTTCTGTCTGTGGCTGAAGAAATGGGGCTTACGATATATCTGTGCCTGGTCTAGTTTCTGATCCTCTAGCATGCTCCTATAATAGCCTCATATTCATAAGCCTCTCTTCTGTTTGGTAGAAATTAGAAGACAAAGTCGAGAGATACATATAAATGCTCGATTTGAATCCCCAGGCATGAAAAAAATACATTCAGTTTCTAGGGGTCCCTAGAAATAGTATTGCCATCCTATTAGTCTTTCGGATGAGACCCTTGGAAACTGTTTTACTTTTTTGCACCACAAGGTTTGATTGGTGTGCAACTAAAGTTACAGCTAGCTAATCCCAGCGCCGGACGGATTTACTTTTGTTGGCACATCATCGTTTGTTTTCAGTAGCATGAGGCAGAAATGTGGTTTCTAATGCCAAATACTTGGCAGTTTGGCAAGTGACCTGCTTTTAAAAATAGTAGACCATGTTCGATAAATAATGTGGCTGTGGCTGGAGAAATGGGGCTTATGAGATTTGTGACCAGTGTAGCTCCTGATCAAATAGCACACTTGTATAGCCTGATTATAAGTTTTTTTTTTTTTTTATTAAATGGTTTATTTCCACTTTTAAATACAACATGTACATTTTATAAAGTTTACAAGAGAATATAGCTAAATGAAATACAATGATTACATATTATATTAAAAAGTGAAATGTATGGGAGAGTAAAGTAGTTAAGATATAGAGCATGAAAAAGAAGGAAGAATGTAAGGGTTTCTTTCTCTGTGTTCACACCTGCTGGACCTGTGTAGTTTATATTTAATATACAGATATGTTGTGCTTGATTTTTCGTGCGGTGCCTATAAGAACTTTATATATTAAACCTGCCCCACTTAATAATATGCTGTTCTCTTTTGTCTTTCATTGTCGCTATTTCTTCTTCTATATGTATTCTATTTTTCAAGTAACTTACAAAATATTCGAAAGTAATATCATGCTTTTCATATTTACATTTGAAAAAAAATATAGTATTTTGCTAACAAAATTATAAAAATTAAATTGTTTTACCATCAGTGCCTTATTTGTTATTCCTAGAGAAATACTTCGAAAATTTATTTCATATGTTAAGTCTTTTTCATTTAGATAATTTCGAAGCTGTGACCAAAAATGTTGCACATGCATACATTCCCAGAACATGTGTTTTATGCTCTCAACATACATAGAGCAAAAATCACATAGACTGCTATTTACTATATTACAACGATAGAGTAGTTTATTTGTCCCAATGATACGCATTAAATATCTATACTGGAAATTGTGTAATGTTGAGTCTATTGTACAATCGAAAGCTAATGTGTAAATTTGTTGCCAGCATAAATTATCATCAGAAAATTCATTTGTCCATTTTTGTTGAGATTTTATTTCTTCTATATTTTGTTTGTGTGTTTGTCTTGTATATAGTAATTTGTTCACATATTTGCTATCTTGTACTCTCGATATAAGCGACGTAGATTGTGGATTTGTGTTGATGCTTTCTGTTTTTATTTTCTCGGCCCATAATGGACTTATGCTGTTCACAATACTTTGATATATAAAATCGTCCTGACGTATATTGAATATTGCTGTAAAATCAGTAAATCGTAGAAAATTCCTCACTCTGTAGTCATATAGATGTTCAACATATTTAATGCCTTTATTGTACCAATCTTTGAAAAAGATTGTTTTGTTTTGATGCTTTAAATTGGAATTATTCCAAAGTATTTCTTTTGATACTGTGTCATTTCTGGAGGAATAGTTAATATGTGACCAGGATTTTAAAACATTATTTAAAAACTTATTTTCTTCCGCTATATGTTTTACATCTTCTGCTTTTATGTTACATTCAAAGAGCAAAAATCCACCATATCTTTCAAGTTTTTTTTCATAAAGTTGTTTCCATTTGCCTCTGTTTGATGTGTCACATATTCGTTTTACCCATGATGCTCTTATTGATGTTATAAAACTATCTATATCTAACATTTTTAATCCCCCTTTTTCGTAGGATTGGATGATTATGTTTCTTTTAATTTTATCAGGCTTACTGTCCCATAAAATTCTTTTGATCATGTTGTCTGGAGGGTCGTGTAAAACTGTTAATGGATATATTAATTTTGGAGCAGCAAACGTTTTAATAACTGTAATTTTTCCAAGTAAACTTAAGTTTCTATGTTTCCACTTATCAAGACACTGTTCAAACTCTACTATTTTAGGAAGGATGTTATATTCGTGGATATCTGTATTATTATTTAAGAACGTAATCCCTAACGTTTTTGCACTAAGAGAAGTCCAAATGAATTTCTTATCCGGACAGAAAATCAGATCTACATTTTTTAAGGCACCAACGCGCATATATTACAGTGGATTTTTTTTGTGTTAAGGTTGAGACCAGATATTTTACTAAATTCATCTATTATGTATATTAACTTTTCAAATGATTTTCTTGTACCATCTGTCACAAAAGTTGCATCATCGGCAAACATTGTGTTTTTAATTTCTATATCATAAATTGTTACCCCTATTATATCTTTTTCATTTATAATTGCTTTGGATAGTATTTCAATGGCGATAATAAAAAGGTAAGGTGATAAAGGACAGCCTTGACGTACGCCTCTATTTATTGAAAAGAAATCCGATAAGTAACCATTGTTTGTAACACAGCTTTTTGCATCAGAGTAAAAAAGCTTAATCCAATTTAGAATGTCGTTGCCAAAATTTAAATGTTTCATAACTTTTAAGAGGTAAGAATGATTATTAGTTTTGATATTCCTTGTTAGATGTATGACAGATCTTTCTTTGTTGGAATGACGAACAGTGCAGATCCTGAATAGACTGCAGATGCACAGGCTGATCTGGATCTACATTGGTCGCAAAACCTGTAAGCCCCATTTCTCCAGTAACAGCCACATATGTGACCAGGCAAGACAAAATGAGGCTTATTGAGTTTCTATCACTGTATGATAGCATAATTGACAGCCAGATACATATTTAAAGTGTTGATTTGAGGCATTCAGAATATTCCAACAATGAAATAGTGGACAGTGCAGGCCCTCATCATGGTTATACTGCACAGATGTGCTGGCTGATTGGGGCTAAATTACCCCAAAATTTAAATGTAAATGCTTGGATTTAACGAAGGCACTCGCAGGCTCAATGACCTTGCATGTCGTCTCAAGAAGGAGAGGAAGGAAGGAGTTGGATACAGAGGAAACCGGTCCCAGGGGCCTACTGTCTGTTCCACGTTTTTCTGCCGACAAACTTTTGGCTATTAAACATATTAAATCTAAAAAATATTTAATTGTAAGTACTTTTTCATCAATAACAAAAAGTCACCCTCCCCAAAACATTTTGTTTGATGAAATTCCATAAAATATTGATTTTATAGCGAAAAAATTTAACATTGGAGGAAAAGAGGAGGAAGCGCTGGGGGAGGAGTAAAAAAAATCGAAACCTGGCTAGATAGCTTGGAAATGATTTAACTAAGAAAACAAAAGTTAGATATTGAAAATCGGTCCACAAATAAAAAATTATTAAACAAAAATCTATTTTTAGCCCCCATGTTAAATTCCCATAGGAAAATAGTTTTTTCGCAATAAAATCAAGCAAATAATTTTTTTTGGGGATGGTAACTTTTTTGTTATTGATGAAAAAGTACCTATATTTAAATATTTTTAATATTTAATGTGTTTAATGGCCAAAAGTTCGTCGGCAGCAAAACATGGAACAGAGTCAGTAGCTCTTATTAGAATAGTCACCTCTGGTTCTTGAACGTGCCCAGACTCTCCTTCAAATCGGATACATGGGACCGCCTTCTAAAGTCTCCATCCGAAAGGACTAGTAGAGCAGGAAATACAAAGTATCTCAGAAATACAGAAATACTGACGCCCTGGCCGAGAATCGAACCCTGGTCGCCAGCGCGGCAGTCCGACGGTATCGCCCCTCGGTCACGGTCTGCTCTAAATCCCCAAAAGTCATTAAGTCGCTTTTTGTCATGTGCAACTACGGTGGCGCAGAGGGGACATGGAAATATGTTTTTACTTTCGCGTGTGCACGCAATAGGTTTTGTGCGTGCACGCGAAATGTGTTGTGTGCACATGCGATATGTTTGATATAGATTAGCCAATGAAATGACGTACACGTCGGGTTTACCAGGGTTGTCTCCCTTGCTACCCTTGCCATCATTGTTTCCTACCAGTATGTATGCACAACAGTATGACATGTCACCACTATGTACACACAACAGGATGGTCTGTCACCAGTATGTACACACAACAGGATGGTCTGTCACCAGTATGTACACACAACAGGATGGTCTGTCACCAGCATGGATACACAACAGGATGGTCTGTCACCAGTATGTACACACAACAGGATGGTCTGTCACCAGTATGTACACACAACAGGATGGTCTGTCACCAGTATGTACACACAACAGGATGGTCTGTCACCAGCATGGATACACAACAGGATGGTCTGTCACCAGTATGTACACACAACAGGATGGTCTGTCACCAGCATGTACACACAACAGGATGGTCTGTCACCAACATGGATACACAACAGGATGGTCTGTCACCAACATGGATACACAACAGGATGGTCTGTCACCAGTATGTACACAACAGGATGGTATGTCACCAGTATGTACACACAACAGGATGGTCAGTCACCAGCATACATACACAACAGGATGGTCTGTCACCAGTATGTACACACAACAGGATGGTCTGTCACCAGCATGGATACACAACAGTATGGTCTGTCACCAGTATGTACACACAACAGGATGGTCTGTCACCAGTATATACACACAACAGGATGGTCTGCCACCAGCATGGATACACAACAGGATGGTCTGTCACCAGTATGTACACACAACAGGATGCAGGATGGTCTGTCACCAGCATGTACACACAACAGGATGGTCTGTCACCAGCATGTACACACAACAGGATGGTCTGTTGCACCCAGTAATGTCACACAACAGGATGGTCTGTCACAGCATGGATACACACAGGATGGTCTGTCACCAGTATGTACACACAACAGGATGCAGGATGGTCTGTCACCAGCATGTACACACAACAGGATGGTCTGTCACCAGCATGTACACACAACAGGATGGTCTATTGCACCAGTATGTACACACAACAGGATGGTCTGTCACCAGCATGGATACACAACAGGATGGTCTGTCACCAGCATGTACACACAACAGGATGGTCTGTCACCTGTATGTACACACAACATGATGGTCTGTCACCAGTATGTACACAACAGGATGGTCTGTCACCCGCATGTACACACAACAGGATGGTCTGTCACCAGCATGGATACACAATAGGATGGTCTGTCACCAGTATGTACACACAACAGGATGGTCTGTCACCAGTATGTACACACAACAGGATGGTCTGTCACCAGCATGGATACACAATAGGATGGTCTTTCACCAGTATGTACACACAACAGGATGGTCTGTCACCAGTATGTACACACAACAGGATGGTCTGTCACCAGCATGTACACACAACAGGATGGTCTGTCACCAGTATGTACACACAACAGGACAGTCTGTCACCAGTATGGATGCACAACAGGATGGTCTGTCACCAGTATGTACACACAACAGGATGGTCTGTCACCAGTATGTACGCACAACATGATGGTCTGTCACCAGTATGGATACACAACAGGATGGTCTGTCACCAGTATGTACACACAACAGGATGGTCTGTTACCAGCATGGATACACAACAGGATGGTCTGTCACCAGTATGTACACACAACAGGATGGTCTGTGTACACACAACAGGATGGTCTGTCACCAGTATGTACACACAACAGGATGGTCTGTCACCAGTATGTACACACAACATGGTCGTCACCAGGCATGTACACAACAGGATGGTCTGTCACCAGTATGTACACACAACAGGACAGTCTGTCACCAGTATGGATGCACAACAGGATGGTCTGTCACCAGTATGTACACACAACAGGATGGTCTGTCACCAGTATGTACGCACAACATGATGGTCTGTCACCAGTATGGATACACAACAGGATGGTCTGTCACCAGTATGTACACACAACAGGATGGTCTGTTACCAGCATGGATACACAACAGGATGGTCTGTCACCAGTATGTACACACAACAGGATGGTCTGTGTACACACAACAGGATGGTCTGTCACCAGTATGTACACACAACAGGATGGTCTGTTACCAGCATGGATACACAACAGGATGGTCTGTCACCAGTATGTACACACAACAGGATGGTCTGTCACCAGTATGTACACACAACAGGATGGTCTGTCACCAGTATGGTCACACTACGGATGGTCTGTCACCAGTATGGATACACAACAGGATGGTCTGTCACCAGTATGTACACACAACAGGATGGTCTGCCACCAGCATGGATACACAACAGGATGGTCTGTCACCAGTATGTACACACAACAGGATGGTATGTCACCAGTATGTACACACAGTAGTATGGCCAGTTACCAGTATGGATACACACCAATTTGTCATGTCACCAGCAGGTATACAAACCAGTATGGCATGTCACTAGTATGTATACACAGCAGTTTGATATGTCACCAGTACCGATACACACCAGTATGGCCTGTCACATTTTTCCGATACACATCAGTATGGCATGTCACCTGTATGTATACACAGCAGTATAACGTGCCACCAGTATTTTCACTCACCAGTATGGCATGTCACCAGTATGGGTACATAGCAGTATGACATGTCACCCGTATGTATATGGTGTGTTGTTACTGGTGATATGTCATACTGATGACGTGCATACAGACTGATGACATGCCATTCTGCTGTGCCTCCATACTGGTGACAGGTCATACTGCTGTGTATCCATACTGGTGACATCTCCTGCTGTTGTGTATGCATACTCGTGTTAGATAAGGATGGCAAGGGAGAAAACCATGGTAAACTGATGTGGACGTCGTTTCATTGGCTAAGCTATCGAGCAGGTTTTGTGTGCGCACGCCATTTTTAGGTGTTGACGGGATAAATAGAATAGTAGGTTAGTGCCGTGAATGGGAAAAAATATCTGGCGCGGCACGGAAACGGGATGTGCTCGGCAGAGCCTCTCCCATCCCGTTTCCTGAGCCTTGCCAGATATTTTTTCCCATTCACGGCACTAACCTACTATTCTCTATCTATTTTCCATTATTTCTTAACCAAAGTATATGTTGTGACCACTCATTTGAACCGTCTCGGTGAGACGGTTCAAATGAGTGGTCACAACATATACTTCTGATGAGAAATAAAGAAATTCTTGAGCCTTGCCGGATATTTTTTTCCCATTCACGGCACTAACCTACTATTCTCTATTTCCCATGTCCCCTCTGTGCCACTGTAGGGTGGGTACACATACAACTAACGACCAATACGACATTGTTATGATCATCCTGGAAACTGGTAACAATTTGTGATGAGGAAATCTGAGGATGTTGATAAATGAAAAGTTTGTATGGTAATGTCTGTGCTCCCCTATATGGTTTCATTCCTGTCATTCCTGTCTGCATATGCATGACCTTACTGTTGAGGACTTCAAAACCAAATCAATAAATGAATCACAGAATAGTTTCCTCTTCCAGAATGTTCACTGAAAGTTCTGCCCACGAGGGAGTTAGCCCCCTTGTTCCTCTGACCCCTGTGTGGTGGTTTGTTGGCAGCATGTGATGGGTCATTTAATGATCAGGGTTCATCGTTTCTGTAATCTCGGCCGGAGACCAGTAGCTGATTTCATCAACATTGCAAAGTATACTTTGAGTTAGTAATCATTTATTTTTCCCGAAATGCATTATTTCATATAGAACAAACGACTGCATATATTTGATGATTAAATTTATTAATTTTTATTATACTGAATGTATTACATTATCACAGCCAAAATGGCTGTGATAATGTAATAAATTCAGTATAATAAAAATTAATAAATTTATACTTAAATTGAAAATTCTCCCTCAAAGTATACTTTGCTAGATAAGTATACTTTACAATGTTGGTGAAATAGGCTACTGGTTCGGCCCCCAGCTACGTTTTTGGCATTCTTGTATATAATACAGTGAAATCGCGATGGCTCGAAATACCACGGGACCGCACATTTTGTTTGAGTGATCGCATCTTTCGAGCCATCGCATCTTTCGATTTTGTTATATTTGCCGACTACTGTACCTGTCAGATTTAAGAAATAAAGAAAGCACAATAGAATGTATCCATGTTTTAGATGATTATAATATTGATTCGCAGATTAGTTATCATGCGAAATTAAATAAACTACATCTTCATGTGTTTACAAAAATGTCTTTATTTCAATTAATTATTATCAAAGTCGAAAAGGTGAAAAGGTCCAGTATTCACTATAAATAGCGGCGCACATAATTAATGCAGCAGGTGGTTGTGACGTCACTCGAAACAGTGATCTTTTTTCAATGGGCATTTTTCGTTGTAACTCCCGGGTAGCCTCTCGAATCACACGGGAGTTGAAACGAAAAACGACCAATGACTTACGACAGACTATTAAATACTCCGAGTGGACGAAACCCAGAATATTTAATAAATCGCCGTATGCCGTTGAGCTGTTATGGGACACAAAACAACAACAGCCAATTAAGAATACAATAACTTTTATTTCACAAATAAGCATAACAATAAATAGTTTCCACAAATTATGTTGAAAGTTTCCGAATAATCTAATATTGAATTCACAAAATGATCGCCATCAACAACGTTAATGATCAAATTGCACCACTTGAGGCAATTAACTGCACTTGAAAAGAAATCACCTTTCACAGACAGGTAGAGCGCGGCTCGGCCTTTGATCGTAATAAGTCGGACGCGGAGGTGTGAAAATTAGCCAAACACAAACTTCGACATCAATTTCGAGTCATCGTATAGTAAAATAGAGAGAAATGTGTCCGCAGGACTTTACAATTGTTTCGAGCGATCTCATTTTTCGAGGAGTTGCATTTCGAGCCATCGCATGTAAAATACATTAAACATATAGGGAAAATTATCGGGACCGCGACGCCATTTCGAGCGAGCCTGACATTACGAGCCATCGCATTTCGAACCATCGCGATTTCACTGTAGTTGAATCTGGTTATACCCTTATATGAGTAATACAATTATTCCTAATCCTATTACTTTTAAGGGAAAGGGGCCAAATTACTTTGTTGTGGTATGAATATGGCACCGTGACAGGTTATTCTAATTTCAGGGCTGAATATATATTTATTTCTGTGTAAATAATCTGTTCTGATTTTGCGATTTGTAAATCTACAATGTGATCGGGATCTGTAGGTGAGAGATGGCTATCATGGGACAACATTGGACGTATTGTGCAATATACAGCAGCTGCAAATTTGCAGCTCCTAATGAAGCTTAAATCCGACTGAAGAAACGGGGCTTATAATGGCCTTCGCAATCAGTGTAGACCCGGATCCACCTGTGCATCAGGGTCTGCACTGTTTGACATTCAATAATTGAAATGTCTGTTATGGTTCTAACAAGCCATATAGATCTTTATCAGTGTACATGCAGAAATAGACTGGTCATATAAGGCTATCAGCGTAGTTTCTCCAATCACGGTCACCTATCACATTTGGTATTTCCTGTTGCTCCCTGTGATGTCAATTATAAGGATAATGTCTTCTTCAGTGTTGATTTGAAATAAAGTCTGAAGTTGTGTTTACAGACTATCTCACTGTTTCACTCTGTTTTTTGCATTTTCGCCCGTGGTCTTTTATCCAGAATTGGATATTTATCTCCAAGAGGCAAGAGGGGATATAGCGTTAGTCCATGTATGTATGTATGTATGTATGTATGTATGTATGTACGGTCACCGGCATCTTTTTCTGTCGTCGTCCGCGTCGTCGTCGTTAAAGTTATTGTTTTTTCACAATATCTCTTTAACCCCTTGCCAGACTTTGATAATATTTCATATCAGTGTTTGTCATGGGATGATGCTTCCTTACGCACACCCCCACGTCCAAATTTTCAAGGTCAAGGTCATATATTTACTTTTTATGTTCACCGGTTTTGTAACAGAAATGCGTTAAAGTTATTGTTTTTCCACAATATCTCTTTAACCCCTTGCCACACTTTGATGATATTTCACATCAATATTTGTCATGGGATGATGCTTCATTACGCACACCCCCACATCCAAATTCTGAAGGTCAAGGTCATTTATTTACTTGTAATGTTCACGGTTTTGTAACAGAAATGCGTTAAAGTTATTGTTTTTCCACAATATCTCTTTCCCGCCACACTTTGATAATATTTCACATCAATATTTGTCATGGGATGATGCTTCATTACGCACACCCCCACATCCAAATTCTGAAGGTCAAGGTCATTTATTTACTTGTAATGTTCACCGGTTTTGTAACAGAAATGCGTTAAAGTTATTGTTTTTTCACACTAATCTCTCTTACCCCTTGCCAGACTTTGATAATATTTCACATCAGTGTTTGTCTAGGGATGATGCTTCATTACGCATACCCCCACATCCAAATTCTGAAGGTCAAGGTCATTTATTTACTTGTAATGCTCACCGGTTTTGTAACAGAAATGCGTTAAAAGTTATTGTTTTTTCACAATATCTCTTTAACCCCTTGCCAGACTTTGATAATATTTCACATCAATGTTTGTCTATGGATGATACTTCATTACGCACACCCCCACATCCAAATTATGAAGGTGAAGGTCATTTATTTACTTTTTAATGTTCATCGGTTTTGTAACAGAAATGCGTTAAAGTTATTGTTTTTTCACAATATCTCTTTAACCCCTTGCCAGACTTTGATAATATTTCACATCAATGTTTGTCTAGGGATGATGCTTCATTACGCACACACATCCATTATCACGGTCAAGGTCATTTATTTACTTGTAATGTTCACCAGTTTTGTAACAGAAATGCGTTAAAGTTATTGTTTTTCACAATATCTCTTTAACCCCTTGCCAGACTTTGATAATATTTCACATCAATGTTTGTCTATGGATGATGCTTCATTACACACACCCCCACATCCAAATTCTCAAGGTCAAGGTCATTTATTTACTTGTAATGTTCACGGTCAAATGCCTCGGCAGGCGCGACACCGCTTCCGACACCGCTTCCGTGGCGGAATTCTTGTTTAATGTTAACCCTTAGACCGCTACTCGCAACAATTGTTGTCTGCTGTTGCTTTTATATCTTGCCTTATTTCTCAATAAAATCATGTTTTGACAGCACTTCAGAATCATTTCCAATGGAAATGATTCTGAAGTGCTCAATGCATGTTGTAAATTATTTACAACATGCTTTGACATCACTTCAGAATCATTCCAATGGAAATGATTCTGAAGTGCTGTCAAAGCATGTTGTAAATTATTCTAAAGTGCTGTCAATGCATGTTTTTGATGATAAAAATGGAAAATAGAAAATAAACAGCAGACGACAAAAAAATTAAGATAGCGATCTAAGGGTTAACTGTTTTGAATGTCATATGACATTGTTAATGAGTTTTAAAAATGGCATAGGTTTCTTGAAAAACAGTGTTTCTATACATTTTTTTTGTCCTTTGTGGACAATGCTATATATATAGTCCACAGTTTCACTTCAGTATTTTTAGCATGTATGGAATAATGTTGACGTTGTGTTATCGTAATGTTTTCTGGCATGCATTTATTTGCTTCAGCAGATATAATCCGATCACATTTGCTACAGTTATTGCGCTCTATTTATTATTAGCCGATCTATTTATAGATCGGCTAATATGTTGGTTATCCATCGAATTCTGAAAAAGTTTGTAGCAACCCTTTTCACCGCTATTCGGTAATCTACGAACGCGAATTTTTCTGTATCACTTCCAAATTGCACCAACCGATAAAGTTTGCATTTTTGGCAATTATCTCCGTTTAAAACTTTACTTATAGCCAAATAGCACAATTTTGAATACTTAATGAGCTGAACGCCTGAAGAGATTTAACCCGGAAGTTATTGTTGTTGAAGTCCATAGTTGGCTCTAATGGCCATATACGCCAACATACGCCGATTATTGGGCTAATTTAAAGCTTTTATTTATTAAACAGAACAAGTTTCAGCCACGTATAATCGCGTTAAAATTGTGTTTATTCGGCTAATTTATAATCGACCTCTGCTCAAAATCTCCTTACTAGTAACCCCAGCATTTTCGGGTTTATCCCAGCATCTCGGGTTTATCCCATTGGATCGCGTACGCGCGTCATTTGACGCTAGTTAATATTCACAAAATTTTCCACCAATCAAAACGAAGAATTGCCCTTCTAAAAAAAAAAAAAAAAAGCCAACTTTGATTTGTTTACGTATCATGCAGGGATGGCAGGGATGCATCCAGCACGCGCGATTGCGGCAATCCCCCTTAATTATTGTCAATGCCGCAAATTATTGATTGTCTTGCGCCCGACATCGCGCAAAAAATCACGGATGGGGCACATTAGGCCAATATGGGCATGTGCCTGAGAATACGCAGGAGCTTGCGTCTATTTTTAGATGACACTGTAACCGCTAGATATATATAGCCCTGGTAGCTCCGCCCACTCGCATGCTGCCACAGAATTCCGACAAACACACACAGTGACTACAACTTTGTGTATTGCGGAGTGTAATTTGTAGATAAATAGAGCATACAGTACAGGTGTTACGCTGGAATATTTCGCAACATAATGGTGACAACAAAACATTGCTGCTATGGCATTGCTGCTATTGGATGGATTTGGGAACGGGTTTCCAAAACCTGCACAAAATCGAGAAAAAATGTCAACGCTGTGTACAGAACTGTGGTCGAAAATAGTTTATCATTGACAATGTTACCAGAGACACCTACATATGTTCGATGCACTTTACCCTGATTTGATCGGCTAATAACATCATGCTCTGCATGACTTTTCATTTATGATGTCGATCGGTGTATGTGATATTCTGCCTTATTGCAAAGGAACATTTTCCCTAAATGGACTTGTTATATGTGTCACGGGAAATATGACATTTGGCTTTTGCGGCCAGTGTAGACCCAGATCAGCCTGCGCAGATGCGCAGGCTGATCTGGGTCTACACTGGCCACAGAGTCTGCACTGTTCGCTATTCAGTCAGCGGAACGGTGACACATCTTGCTTCTGACAAAACATCATAGGTTCTTATCAGGTTGCAGGAGTGTGCTAGCAGATCAGGAACAAAACGGGCCACAAAGGCTGTAAGCCCCATTTCTCCAGTCACAGTCATGTGAATGTGGTCAAAAGTTTACGCAGACTTTGAGATCACACATGCAAATCCAGTCTTCCGTAATTTTTGTTATAATCTGGACCGGTTTACTGCCTGCAGATGCATGGGGAGTTATAAGGAATTATGCGCCAAGTTTTGGATCTATCAGGAGGATGGACGGGTATGTGTATTGTAAACCTTAACAGTGAATATT
This sequence comes from Conchocele bisecta, assembly GCA_029237695.1. NCBI lineage: Eukaryota > Metazoa > Mollusca > Bivalvia > Lucinida > Thyasiridae > Conchocele > Conchocele bisecta. Next base: position 84,003,670 of record CM055268.1, read on the forward strand.
ACCTATGGTTAACTAAGGGTGCCTGGCAACAGATCACTGTCTGTGCCGGATGTTTTTATTATAATTCCAGCAATGTATGTACAGTACTCCCTCGATGGGTGCATGATGTACATTCCCGTCTGAAAATGTATTGATGCTGATTAACCCTTAGACCCTTAGACTTCTAAAGTGCTGTCAAAGCATGTTGTATATTATTCTAAAGTGTTGTTAAAACATGTTTTTTGATGATAGAAATGGAAAATAGAAAATAAACAGCAGACGACAACAAAAATAAGATAGCGGTCTAAGAGTTAATGGATGTAAACCCCAAACGAATCAATCAACTTGGAAAAGTCGCGGGAATACTGGACGAGGCCTTCCGGCCTTCGTCCAGTATTCCCGCGACTTTTCCAAGTTTATACCCCGATAAATTCCACAAAAAGGCCATTCATTCCTATAAACGAATCAATCAATGTATTGGACCTTAGAAATCATCACCCCATCGCAAAACACTTAACATACATTGGTTCCACATCACCATCACAAAATTATCATAAGAACCCTTTCACCCCTTTTGACTTTTGAACTGTTCAGAAAACATTGGAAAAGTGGTCTTAGTGTTGAAAATGTTAACCCTTAGACCGCTACTGACAACAATTGTCGTCTGTTGTTGCTTTTATTTATCTTGCCTTATTTCTCAGTAAAAACATGTTTTGACAGCACTTCAGAATCATTTCCAATGGAAATGATTCTGAAGTGCTGTCTGTTGCTTTTATATCTTGCCTTATTTCTCAGTAAAAACATGTTTTGACAGCACTTCAGAATCATTTCCAATGGAAATTATTCTGAAGTGCTGTCAAAACATGTTGTAAATTATTCTCAAGTGCTGTCAAAGCATGTTTTTGATGATAAAAATGTTAAATAGAAAATAAACAGGAGACGACAAAAAAATTAAGATAGCGGTCTAAGGGTTAAGACACGATTCCCATCAAAATTTATTTATTTAGCTTATATTGTTTCCAAATTTTCTAATATCTGTGATAAAGTCGAAATGTGTGCATTAAATGAAGGGCGGCAAGGATGCAGTTAATTTAACCTCCCCCCCACTACCCCCATCAAAATTATATAGGTCTCTTATATGTCCAGGTATGGGAGGACTTCAAGCTAATTCCCACACCAGGCATCTGCTATTATTTTTATGCCCCCGCTACCGAAAGGTACGGGGGCATATAGTGTTACTGGCGTCCGTCCGTCCGTCCGTCCGTCCGTCCGTACGTCCCGATATTACCATATCCACCCCCCAGTACTTCGACCTTGACCTTTGGCCTTGACCTTTTCCACTTTAAATGTTTGCTTGGCACTTTGGGACAAATCTACATGCACGTTTCTCAATCCTACACTAACTTCTCAATACTTTTGCCAATCGCTTAAATATTTATACACATGATACATATCAACATGCCCTACACACTCCACCACCAGTACTTCGACCTTGACCTTTGGCCTTGACCTTTTCCACTTTAAATGTTTGCTTGCCACTTTGGGACAAATCTACGTGCACGTTTCTCAATCCTACACTAACTTCTCAATACTTTTGTCAATCGCTTAAATATTTATACACATGATACATATGAACATGCCCTACACACTCCACCACCCAGTACTTCGACCTTGACCTTTGGCCTTGACCTTTTCCACTTTAAATGTTTGCTTGGCACTTTGGGACAAATCTACGTGCACGTTTCTCAATCCTACACTAACTTCTCAATACTTTTGCCAATCGCTAAATATATACACATGATACATATGAACATGCCCTACACACTCCACCACCCAGTACTTCGACCTTTACCTTTGACCTTCACCTTTTCTGCTTTAAATGTTTACTTGGCACTTTGGGACAAATCTACGTGCACATTTCTCAATCCTACAATAACTTCTCAATACTTCTGCCAATCGCTTAAATATTTATACACATGATACATATGAACATGCCTTACACACTCCATCACCCATTACTTCGACCTTCACCTTTGACCTTCACCTTTTCCACTTTAATTCTTTACTTGCCACTTTGGGACAAATCTACGTGCGCGTTTCTCAATCCTACACTAACTTTCACACACGCATTGCTCCAATGGTCGTCTACCGCCCTGTGATAAATCCACATTCGTCCTGCCCCCGCTAAGCACAGGGTCAAGGTCACAGACTTGGTGCGTTTGAAACCTTAACATTCAGTTAAATGGCTTATAATTTGTGTTTCCTTGCTCGGATCTGCTTCACATTTCACACACGCATTGCTACAATGGTCCTCTACCGCCCTGTGACAAATCCACATTCGTCCCGCCCCCACTAAGCCCAGGGTCAAGGTGCGTTCAAAAACGCTCGGGTAAATGGCTCATAATCAAATATGCCTCGTTTTCTTTGGCTGCCAGCGGGGGCATTCGTGTGCCGACAGGCCACATTTCTAGTTCTTGATGCAACGATATGTTGTTAGTACATGAAAATTGTCTCTAACATACTGCTATACTAAAACATACAGTTTTCAAAAAATTAACCCTTAGACCGCTACTCACAACAATTGTCGTCTGCTGTTGCTTTTATATCTTGCCTTATTTCTCAATAAAAACATGCTTTGACAGCACTTCAGAATCATTTCCAATGGAAATGATTCTGAAATGCTGTCAAAGCATTTTGTTAATTATTCTAAAGTGCTGTTAAAGCATGTTTTTGATGGTAAAAATGGAAAATAGAAAATAAACAGCAGACGACAAAAAAAATAATATAGCGGTCTAAGGGTTAATAAAAAAAAATCAGCAGAAGACAATGTCAGGCGCGGATACAGGGGGGGGGGGGGGGGGGGGGGGGGGGGGGGGAGGGGGGGGGGGGGGGGGGGGGGGGTGGGGGGGGGGGGGGGACGGACCTCTACTCCCCTCCCCCCTGCTCCTGGCAAAAAAAAAAGAAAAAAAAAAGAAGAAAATCTACAATACTCGAATAGTTGGATGACTTTTTTCGTGGCCTAGATGTCAGGAAATCGCATCTGCGGTGATCTGACACCCCAGGACCCCCCGAATTTACGATTTCGTGCGCGCGGAGGTCGGCTATGCCAAATTTACAGACCCCCCACCCCCCCCCTGCAATTATTTCTGTATCCACGCCTGAATGTGTGTTTCCCGCCTATGAATGGTTCAAAGTATACTAGGTAGGTACCTACTTGCTGCAGCTGTTACCTTGCACCAGCAACATGGTTCAGTTTCAGTTTACAGGCCGGCAATTGATTGTGTAACCATGTATCAGCATCATATTCCAGTCTAGCAAAGTATAGAAAAGTATTTTATTTTTCCTGAAATGCATGATTTCATATAGAACTAAAAACTGCATATATTTGATGATTATAATTATGCAGAATTATTATACTGAATTTATTACATTATCACAGCCAAAATATGGCTGTGATAATGTAATAAATTCAGTATAATAAAAAATAATAAATTGAAAATAAATTCAGTATAATAAAAAATAATAATTTTTTATTAAATAATGTATTTTCATTATTTCTCAATAAAAGTATATGTTGAGACCACTCATTTGAAACGTCTCAATGAGACGGTTCAAATGGTATCACATCATATACTTATAACACAGCTCCAGATAAGGTGCATATTTGCTTAAATACCCAGTTAAAGTTGCCAAAAACCAATTGAAATCAGAATTAGTGAGTATCAAAAAGCAATGAAAAAGTCTGTGGTACTTTATCATGCTACAGAAAACAATAAACAGACCACAAATATAGCATATTTTTCTTATTTTTCCATGACAACAAACTTGCTATTTCATTAGAATTGTCTTCTAGGAGACAATTATAATGAAATGCCAAGACATGTTTTCATTTAGAAGCAAACTACAGTCGAGCACCAGTACATCGAACATCAGTATCTCGATAATATCCCCTATCTCGATGATTCGCTAAAGTCCTGAATTATATCCTTATTTGTTTAATGTAAATTTCCTCGGCTATCTCGAACATGCCCTATCTCGTATATGTTCTCTATCTCGACTGTTCATTCTGTCCCCTTCGTATAAAAATACGTTAAAAATCACTTCGCTATCTTGATCACATAAACGCTTGGGTAAATCACCTAAGCGCCTGGCTGCCAAGATCAATTTGGTTAACACTAATTTTCAAAACCTATTATCAAAGAAAATAAATTCACACCTGCCTGCCTCAGGTTGTTTGCTTAATTGGTCCACCTCGATTTGTTCCGAGTGTTTGACACGATTCATTAAGCATATCACGCTGGTCATTTAAGCAATTCACTGAGAGTTGTGACGTCACCTGTAATGTTGGGTAGTTTACTACCTTAGGTCATTAATTAATTGGTGATTAAAATTTGTCAGTAAATTAATTAATAATTTTTCATTATTCCTTTATTGTTTTTTCGTGATGTGATGGGTAACATAATTTGATATTTTTTTGCGAAAATATTTGACCTGATGTCACTTCACCGCTATCTCGAACCCAGTCCTATCTCGACTAAAATACGATCTCCCTTCGACTTCGAGATACTGGTGCTCGACTGTATTCAATAATTGCTGTCTGTTGATGTGTAAACAGTAGTGATTTTATTTTACCCAATTAATATTTTGGAAATGGCCAATTGCTTCAGAAATGATGGAGTGACAATACTCAATTACTAATTCCTTATCTGGAGCACTGTCTAACTAAGCACATATAAAGAAATATATCTCTTTATCTCGATATCGCTTACCTCAATATACCTGCTTATCTTGATGTACGTCCGAGGTCCCGCCAAATTCCCTATATAGATCATGTATTTTACCGTATTTACCGTATATATTGGGACAGTAAAAAATAATTTAAAAAATTAGTGTCCCAAAATATAATATAAAAAAAATAATAATTTTTTTTTCTGTCGCAATATTTATGGTAAATTCGGGAATATTTGTTCGTTTCATGTTTGCATTGTCATTATTAAAATTTGAATTAAAGTTTGTGTTAAATAATCCCTAATTATCCATAAGTACAACACTGACCATGCGCAAATAGTTCACGGTAATTGTTCAACCATCGGTCCAATTCCAATTAGACACTGTGAACTTACGTGCCGTAGTTGAGACTATAACACTATACACACACCATTGGAGACGATTCTCATATGTTGACAACACATGTCTGTTTTATTTTATTTTTTATTTTATGTTTGTACATCATCCCAGGCGTGTTAAATCAAAATATCAAAATTGTTAAACTATACACACAACATTGGAGACGATTCTCACTGTGACTATGAATGAACGACGTCGCCAATGCCTATAATATGCCATAAGTTTTCACTGTTATCTTCGCATGTAATTACATATATTGAATCCAAGAATTGTTAACGTCATGTTTTATTTATTCATCATGTTCATGTAGAATGTAGATCTACGCATGTCCGTGCAATCCATTATTGTAAACGCGTGTAGAAAAAAGTGTAGTAATGATGACACAATGACCCAATGACCGATATCCTGTTCCATCAGCTGCAACGCCACGGACAAGGTTGTGCGTTGCAATCTGTGTTTACTCTTATGGTGAGCACAGGTGGAAGACTCGGACATATGACACCAAAATAAATGCCTATTAAAAAAATCCCATTATCCCACCCACCTGGTATCGTACTGTACATGACGTTAATAATAGAACGAGATCAAGTGGGTGGGGTAATGGATACTTTTGAAATGGTCATTTTCTTTGTGTCACACGTCCGACTATTCCACCTGTGGGTTTGAGTACAGACCTGTATAGACATGTTTTGCCCGACGTGTTATAATATTGCGCCAGTTAATAAGGTAATCAGGCTTATCACGTGAGATTTTCGACGAAGATAAATCTGATAATAGTGATAATAGTGTACATTTTCTGTAAACGATATCGAATGTTGACGAATATTAAATTAGTAATTATTACGCATTTGCTCTGAAAATGTTATCAACTTTCCGATATATTTGCAGAAAAAAGTCAAATCATTCTCGGCGAAAATCTCAGTTATATAATAAAGTTGATTATCTCAT
>CM055268.1:84722723-84818032 GCA_029237695.1 Conchocele bisecta
TGACCCGGGGTCTACCATTTGAAGGAATCTGAACCAGCGTTAACTATCGATAATTCATACCAAGTTTCGTAAAAATCGGCCTGGCAGTTCGTGAGAAGAAGATTTGTTAAGATTATTCCTACCAAGATTTGTCGAAATTAGACGGTGGCCATCTCTGATTACGTAGTGACGTTATTTTAACAATTATGTAATCCCCCTACCTAAGGACCATGACCATGAAGTTTGGTGACTATAGGCCCAATGGTTACCGAGGAGAAGACGTTTGAAAATGTTCACGGACGGACGACGGACGCCGGACGACGGACACATTGCGGTAACAATAGCTCACATGAGCTTCGCTCAGCTGAGCTAAAATATATAATGCAACAAGCCTTGGTTTTTCTTCGTTGATTTGTTGTCCTTCTTCAATTAGCTATTTAATTAATAAATTCAGCATGTGCTCTAATTGTTGCATCATTTACTGCTGAAAACAATGATTCGTCTGTTTTCTCTTTATGTATTATCTTAATGATAGAAAAGAATTAAATTCGAGGAAATCGTGACAGATTATGTATTTTGTCTGCACGATTCGGGATGATAACAATCATATGTTTTATATACATATGTGTCGAACGGCGTCATATAGCATTACCGAATTTTCTCCATCTTATAGCATAAAACTTTACCTGTAGCCGATTTCACAAACATTGCAAAGTTTACTTAACTTTCTAAGTACACTTTGAGGTAGAAAGTTTCAATTTAATGATGAATTCATTAATGTTTATTATACTGAATTATTAACATTATCACAGCCATTTTGGCTGTGATAATGTTATACATTCAGTACATATACTTGTAATCATCAAATATATGCAGTCGTTAGTTCTATATGAAATAAAGAATTGCGGGAAAAATAAATGATTACTCCCTCAAAGTATACTTAGCTAGATAAGTATGCTTAGCAATGTTGGTGAAATAGGCTACTGGGGGCCGTTTCATTAAACTTCTTACGACTAAAATGTTCGTAAGTGCAAAATTATGATAGTCTGTAAATTTCACATTAACAATGGTTTCTTGTAAACAATTATTGGATTAACATTTATTGAGCATAGGCTGCATATGCAGCCTATGCTCAATAAATGTAAATCCATCAATTGCAATTTACAGACGATCCTAAATTTGCATTTTGGAAAAAATAAATGATTACTCCCTCAAAGTATGCTTTGCTAGAGAAGTATCTTCGCAATTTTGATGAAATCGGCTACAGATGTTTCACGGATGGAATAGTGAAGATTGTAACCCCAAATTTCTGTCTGTAACGCAGCGCAACTTACAACCTGTTGTGTGTTCTGCTGTAAGTCGCCCTGCGTTACAGACACACAATTCGGGTTACGAACAGTGCAGCGCCTGATCAGACTGTGCGGATGCTAGATATACACTGGTCGTAAAACCCATATGCCCCATTGATCCAGGCACAGCCATATATCGATATCTCCTCAGCCCGGGGGTGTCAGCGGTGGAGGGGGATATGGCGGCTGGCAGCCTCCGTGTAATTATATACATTGTAAAGAGTAATTTCTAACTATACTATGTCTAATTCTCGAGGTACAGTAATTAAAAACTCTCAGAATTGAACCTGTGTCTAATTCCCGAGATGGGAGATGCGTTTTCTCATAGAGTCGACGGGCAGACTTGTGGACAACTATACGACGCGTAGTATCTCCTTCCCGAGATTCGTTCAGGCGTATAATTCTCATAGCTGGGGATTTATTGCAGTCTAATTTTCGGTGTACGTCGGCCGCCCCAACCGCTGCCACCGCGGGTGGTGGGATGACATTCATAAGTGCATTGGAATCCAAGGGGTGGGAATAAAGCGCTGTGTTTGCTTGATATATACATGTAGTTTGCCCTCCATAATACTAAAAACGCACATTTGAATATTGGAGACATCATCTGAGACACAGTGCATTTTCTCTTCTGTTTCGCTGTTAACCCTTACAATGCTGAATTAATTTGTGTCGTCATGCTGAATATATTTTATTTTTCCATTGTTCTCATCAAAAACTGCCAAACCATGTTTTTACTGAGACAAAATATGAATTATCAGCAGACGACTATTTTCGGTTCCCGCATTCTAAGGGTTAATTATCGTACCTTGGTATGGAACAATAGTGTGGGTGATTAAAGCGTCTAATGATGACCCCCCCCCCCCACACACACACACACACACACCCGCGGACTCAATTCTAATGAAATTACAAGACATATTCATGATCTTTACATGGAGAAATAAAAGAAAATATAACTAATTTTATTTATAGCACACACGTTTCCCAGCATGCAAAGAGTTGATATACATTATGGCCTCTTTCTCATAACAAGTCACGTTTGCCGATGTTAGATAATGCAATATGTACGGTATACGTTCACAAGTTTGTGCCCACGTAATTTCAAAGATGACAGGTTTAGTAGCGTTAGCTGAATAAGATATACGACTGTTTTGTTTATCTTTTCAACAAATTAGAAATTCACATGAACCTGAGAGACAATATGGCGAAATCGGATTTATTGCAGCTTTAGACCAGTGTAGATCCTGATCAGACTGCACGGATCAGGATCTACACTGTTCGCAATTCGACCACTGATACATCTAGTATACATATTGTGACAATAGTAAACATAAATTGGTCAGAACTTGGCTTGTGTCGTACAAAAACAACACAACTGTATTGTTTTGTTGTTTTTGTACGACACGAGCCAAGTTTGTTAATGTGTTATTTCATCCTATGGAACACACACATTGTCTTCCCACAGCAGTACCCAACACCAGTCGTGACCAATATTCATGTTAGATATACATACATATACATCTCAAACAAACCCCGCCTCACGCCAATTCCAAAACCAATAAAAAGTAATAGGCAACAACAACAACAACAACAACAACAACAACAACAATAATTTTAACTACATGCGTATTCCAAAAACTAGCAAATAACCACACATCTAACATATGATACAACAACTGATATACGGTACCCTTAATACCGGTGCTATTTTGGAATCACTTGTTGTTCGGCTGTGACTCCACAATATGATTACATGGTCAGACATTTAATCACATTAGCTAAGATGATACGAGACATCAGTTTATCAGTCTCAGTTTCCTAGCCTCGCCTTATAAACATTATTTATAAAATAGACACTAGGCCTAGTATCGTCTATGTACTTTTAATTACCAGTCACGTGGTTGAGCATTGACCTAAAATATGCGCTGACCGATACCAGACTAAAATTACGGGCCTTCATACGGATACGATTTACCACCGTTCTTCGGATACAAACCTATTCTCATTGACGTTTCCTTGCTCGAACGACGTCACATGACGTCAGTGTATTGACGCAACATAATAAACATGTCCTCGTTCCTTTCGATGAAATAAAACGTTAGCATTAAATGTTCACAAATAAATAAAATACTGTATAATGTGATTTCATTTCAAGTTATAAGGCTCGGCTAGGAAACGCGTAGGAATTCCGAGGTGCGAGCCTCGGAATTCCTACGCGTTTCCTAGCCTCACCGGAGAGACTTGATATAAAACGACATTAGCCTGGTATTCTCTTTATACGAAGCTATCCATGACACCCAAGTCGATAAGACGAGACCGCGACTCCTGCCTTCGCATGATACGATAGACTGATGACAGACATGGACGTTTCATCAAAGGCAGACATCTTCGTGGAATGTTATATTCAAAGAAAATTGCTCAAACTGCACCAAGGCGGCATACGTGAACCATCATACGTGATGCATTGCACGTATGTTGTTATGAAAATATGGTTTAGACAAATAAATGCCACAGTACGTGTTTCACAATACAGCATGTATGTGAAATTTGAGATAAAACAGTGAATTAAAACTAATTCACTCAGATTTCTTTTCATCTGGAAGACCGTATGAGAGCACTATTGTTTAAGGTTACCATTAAATAATACATCGCATATTAAAGAAAATCGCAAGTTGAACAATCTGCATTGAAGCCAACCTGTCTGGCGGCTGATTTGTTTATTAAAAAAATAAAAAAGAGGAAAGAAACACAAAGAAAACGGGAACACATTAACACAATTGGCGGCTGATTTGTTTTATAAAAAAATAAAAACAGAGGAAAGAAAAACAAAGAAAAATGGAACACATTAACACAATTACCTGGTCATATAAGACACGAAGAAAAGAAATGCAAAAAATAATAATTCCATACCATGTGTTGATGCTAGAAATGAAGACTGTTCTGTTCATACCAGTAGCCGATTTCACCAACATTGCAAAGTATACTTATCTAGCAAAGTATACTTATCTAGCAAAGTATAATTTGAGGGAGTAATCATTTATTTTTCACGAAATGCATTATGTCATATAGAACTAATGACTGCATATATTTGATGATTAAAAGTATGCAGACTTATACTGAATTTATTACATTATCACAGCCAAAATTGCTGTGATAATGTAATAAATTCAGTATAATACAAATTCAATTCATTTATCCTGAAATTGAAAATTTCTCCCTCAAAGTATACTTTGCTAGAAAAAGTATACTTTGCAATGTTGGTGAGATAGGCTACTGAGCATTTGATATTGCACCACCCAATCTTGTTGAAACGAGAAACTATAACTAGTCTATAACTATAACTAACACAAATTGCACACCACGGCCGATAGTCGGTGTCCCTACCTATGTATTGATTTATTGATTAATCGATTGATTGGGGATTTGCGTCTGATCAACATCAATGATCTATAATTTAGAACAACCGTCTATACAAACATGAGCATGCTTTCTATGTTAAATAGAATGATTTTTGTTTATTATTTTATATACGGTTTGCTCTCATTTACATTGAATGCAGATTCCTGTATTATATACGTTTGTGTGTCTAATGTATAGGTCCATGGGCCCATTTCACTAAACATCGTACGACTAAGATGTTCGTAAGTGCAATAATAAGATAGTCTGTACATTGCACATCAACAATGTTTTCTTGTAAACAATTATGGGATTTACATTATTAAGCCTATGCAGCCTATGTTCAATAAATGTAAATTCATCAACTGAAATATCCAGACTATCCTAAATTTGCACTTACGAACATTTTAGTCGTACTAAGTTTAGTGAAACGGCCCCCTGGTGCTGAACGGACGCAACATTTCAAATCGACCAATCAATTAACTATAGAGAGGAAATAGTCATCCATTGAAATACAGCACACACAGTGGCATGTTACTGGAAAGTGCAAGTTTGTAATCCATCTGTTTACATGAATAATTGATGGTCAATCGGGTTTTATCACCATGGCGATAGTTATGTACCATTTACACCCACTAATGCTCTCCGGTTATTGTGATAAAACAATACTCAACCCGCCCCCCATTTGGGCCATTATTTGAAGATAACCGAGTTTAACCCATCACATTACATTCGGAATACAGTTTTCACACGGGTATAACTTTTTCATTTTTTTTTAAATATTACCTTTTTTTATTTCTCAGTAAGTATATGTTGTGACCACTCATTTAAACCGTCTCGACGAGACGGTTTAAATGGTGGTCACGAATATACTTCTAAGCACATAGAAAGACAATATTTAGGATTTTCCGCACACAAAATGGCGTATCATCAGCATGAAATGGATTAGTTCCTGTAAGACAAATGTAGATAATTTTGTTTATTGTAGAATGCTATTTTCATTAGAATAATTTAAATAAGCATGTATGCTTGTTTTCTAATCCTGTAGCATTTTGTGTGATATTGTTTACACTAATAACGTTTAACGACCCGTCAACAGCTCAATGCCATTTCAGGCTTGGTCAACTGGGCGGAATCCTGTATTTCCGCTGTAAGGATGGGGGATTCAGAAATGAATATTTACTTGAACATATATACAGTGGAACCTCCTAAACCGAACACCAATACAACATATGTGATATTATGTTGATGGGTTTCTTGACCATTTATCTCAGATGTTAATGTATGTTCATGATTGCAAAGCACTCAAATACGTATTAGAATTGCCATATGCCTGATTTACAGTGGAACATCTCTAAACCGGACACCCTGGGGATCTCCCAGGGTGTCTGGTTTACAGAGGTTTCACTGTATTCAGCCCTGAAATTAGAATAACTAATCTGGTGTCAGGTCCTCACCACACCAGAGTCACATAGCCCCAGCCCATAAAAGTAATAGGATTATCACTGATCTGACTACTCTTATAATGAGTATAACTTGATTCAACTGTTACGTCACAGAAAGCCAAATATGTACATGTGTACCTGTAGCCTATTTCACCAACATTGCAAAGTATACTTTCCTAGCAAAGTATACTTTGAGGGAGAAATTTTCAATTTTGAATATAAATTTATTAATTTTTATTATACTGAATTTATTACATTATCACAGCCATTTTGGCTGTGATAATGTATATTTTGGCTGTGTAATGTAATAAATTCAGTATAATAATTCTGCATAGTTTTAATCATCAAATATATGCGGTCATTAGTTCTGTATGAAATACTGCATTTCGGAAAAATAAATGATTACTCCCTCAAAGTATACTTTGCTAGATAAGTATACTTTGTAATTTTGATGAAATCGGCTACTGAGGGCGGCCCAACCAGGGAGAGAAATGTACGACGCAAATCTACAATTAACGTATTTTTACTAATCTGTTTTATCACTATTTATGCATATCTGATGCCCGGTGCCTATTACTAATGTTGTTCAGTATGTGTTTTCACATTTCGCAAAGGCTAATTTAGCACAGTATTAAGGCTTGTCCGGATTAGATGGCATCATACTGCCGCCTAAAAAAACTTTTAAAAATAGAGAATTTTATTATAGGAATGAATGGCGTTTTTGTGGAATTTATCGTGGTATAAACTTGGAAAAGTCGCGGGAAAACTGGACGAAGCGATAAAAAATTACAGTTTTCGAAAAAAAAGAAAAAAAAAAAAAGAGTTTTTTATATTTTTTTTCGAAAATTGTAATTTTAATAAGGCCTCGTCCAGTATTCCCGCGACTTTTCCAAGTTTATATCCCCGATAAATTCCACAAAAAGGCCATTCATTCCTTATAATTCTAGCATTTGAAATAAATTCATCAGGAAAATGTGTTTATTTTCCGTTTTCGTTAATAATTATTTTAACTGCGCCTCACGGTTACGGAAAGTAGTTCAGCGTGGGAGTTTACTGTGATATAAATTTTGGTCAGAGACTTGCTACGGGCCAATCAAATGTTAGAGAATTGTGTAAATATGTTTGTGCTGGAATTATATTGTAGTAACATCATCATCGCAATTATTACAAACATTAAATAAAACATTTACAGTGGAACTTTTCTAAACCGGACACCCTGGGAATTCCCCCAGGGTGTCCGGTTTAGAGAGATTCCACTGTAAATCAAGTTTGTGATCACTCTGTGGCAAAATGTAGTGTTTTGCAATCACGAACGCATGTTATAATTAGAGCGACATTCCAGTGAAAACCATTCAAATTAAATACTCAGTGTCCGGTTTTGAGAGGTTTCTCTGTATATGTTGTCAATTGCAGTCTAACATGTGTTAAAGGCCACCTCCGAATAGCAGTTACCTGTCTATACATCAAGGTGTGGGATCACGTGGCTTCCGAACCCAATTTTCTGACGCGACCTAATCTGTGACGTCATTTTTACAGTAGATTTTCTTTACAATTTTCCTAACCAACGAACGGATTTTGATGATATGTAGCGCACCAAATACGATGGCATATGTGTTTTATGGGTGCTCTGAAAATTATTTACAATAACATACAACTTTCACAAACAATGGAGTACCGTGTTTATTTCTTACATTAACGTGCTCTAGTTTGTATTTACATTTACGGTAACCGATTCTTCGTCAAAACGACAGAATTATGAGATTAACGACGCTTATACAATAAAGGGCAACATGTACCGCATTTGCTGCGGTATATTTCATAAAAATATGTCATTCCATTAGAATGATATTAAAGGAAATCTACTGTGAACACATCTAAAAACATGACGTCACGCCGTTCTGAATCACGTGATCCTACACCTTGTACATGAAGCAGCCACGTTTTTTTTTGTTTCCCAATTATTAAATTGCTACATGAATGATCCTGTGAACAAAGACCACCCGTGAACAAAGGCCATAATGTTTCTCTTCCATGGCTGGCCTTTATCAAACCTGTGAATAAAGGCTAGCCATGGGAAGTGAAAATTCTGGCCTTTGTTCACAGGTGGTGTTTATTCACAGGGTCATTTATATAGTAATTGTGTCACTGGGACAACAAAAGTGTGGCCTTTACAGGCAGGTGATTGCTATTCGGAGGTGGTCTTCAGCACAGGTTTGACTGTAACAGTATGTTTAGAGGCACTGCGTCCCAGATGATATCTCGGGTAGTCAATATGTGTCAACTCCGATTTGCCCAGGTACATTTGGATTCAGAAATACGATACAGGGGACCGTTTCACTAAACTTCGAACGACTAAAATGGTCGTAAGTGCAAACTTATGATAGTCTGTAAATTTCACATTAACAATATGTTCTTGTAAACAATTTTTTGATTTACATTTATTGAGCATAGGCTGCATATGCAGCCTATGCTCAATACATGTAAATCCATCAATTGAACTTTCCAGACGATCCTAAATTTGCACTTACGAACATTTTAGTCGTACGAAGTTTAGTGAAACAGGCCCCAGATCTACAATTTAAGTCTTAGTTTACTAAAACTGTTTCATCTCTTTCTGTCTACATCTCAAACCCTGTACATGTAAGTCGATTTGCAAGTAAATTATAGGAAATGTATTTTCTCAATAGTTCAGATACGCCACTGAATACACACTGAATACACACTACACTGAATACACACTGAATACACACTGCTGAATACACACTGAATACGCCAATTTTAAACTATTAAAAAGGTGGGTATTGCATCATACTACTGTTCGAATATAGTGCCGTCGTTTGTAAATTGCACAAATCAGAAATACCACATCAATGCTTCCCTAATGGCATATTGTTCTAACTATTTGATATGTGTAATTAATATACATAGATAACGTATGAGCCTCCGCCAGAGAAAACAGACGTTGCCACATTTACAATAACGTCTTGATCAAAATGCACACACATGCACGGTTGTATCAATGTTTAGTCATTTTGTTGCCGGCAAAAAACGTGGCTGAGCGACTGAACGGACGCGCAGGCTGATCTGTGGCTATGCTGGTTGCAAACGTCGCAATTGTAATGTTGGCAGCCGGGGCCCATATATCAACACGTATAATACAAGACGGCATTATTTTGACGCCGCTTATATCATCAATGTCTTCTTTGCTTTAATAAATTCCTTGGCACTGCGCCATTCTGTGAGTAAACTTGCCAAATATGGCTGTGACTGGAGAAATGGGGCTTATTGCATTTATAGCAAGTCTAACATTGTGACCTGCTACTTGTACTACACAGCGCAGCATGATGGGAATACATAATGTTTTACAGACTTACTGGCGAACCGTGCATGCCCTGATCAGGCTACGTGGATGCGCAAGCTGATCTTGGATTACCATGGTCGTAAAAGCCAGAATACCCATTTCTCCTGTCACGGCCACAAATTATGTAGACTTGCGTGATTGCTATATCACAAACTATCGTGACTATAATAGATAGTCTATCCAACACGCATAAAAAATATCACCATTGAATAAAACATTACGTGCTCGCTCCTTGTTAAAACTGTTCTCTTGAAGATCTGTTTTTTTGGCATATTAAGTTATTATTTTAACTACAATAATTTGATGGCAATCCAACAATTTTTACTTAACATTTATACCTTTATAACTCTTTATACGTCTGCTCGATATTGCACGTACGCCAAAGCAAAACATACTAACAAAACATAACGATCCTGGCGTCTTTTTCGAGTTTCTGCGCAGCACAATAACAATGATTATCTACACAGGCCCTTAAAAGAATACGTACTTTGAATCAGTACTTGTTGTTGTTGTTAGTACCACGTGATCATACACCTTGATTTAGGGGGTGCGTTATGACGGCGCGTATGGCTAACCAGTATTTTTGCACATCTGGATATACACTTTTTGCCAATACCACTATCAAGGCGTATGATCACGTGGTACTAACAACAACAACAAGTACCGATATAAAGTACATATTCTTTTATAGTGTCCTTATTACCTAACGGATTTTGATGAAATATGGCGCATCAAACGCGTCTTGTTAAGCTGCATTTGGTGGTCTCTGTAATTTCGCCAAAACTTATGTCGTTTTTGCGAATAATCGACACGGAAATCGATTCTTCGCAAAAACGACATATGTTTGTGCCAAACTCACTAGACCACCAAATGCATCTCATGAAGATATTTCATCATAATCCGTTGCATATTAAGGAAAATATCAAATAATACTTACTTTGCAGTGGGCGACGTTGTTGTTGTTGTAACCACGTGATCATGCACCTTGGCTATACAGGCATGTGGTGTTGAAAGGGTTAAGTGGGGTGCGTACGGGCCCGATCGCATATGTTTTAGGTACAACGTCAAATGGCTTGTATCATGTTAGAAACAGCAAACAGGCCACGATATTCGATTACATTAAATTGTACAATTGATCGACATCCATTACTAGCAGTTGATATCGCTCGAAACTACACTTAACCGTAAGAGTGACGCAAGAGAGGTCTAATTTTCTTCCAGAAAGCGAGACAGTATGCATTACAATGGTTCTTTCAGTATTAATGCCGCGAAGCATAACGATGAAAAGTTTAAACGTCATGACATCCGGACAGTCCGATATTTATGCTCTGGCAATTGGAACGACATAGATATCGAAAGGCCAGACATAATGTACGAGATATCAATGTCGCTACAGGTCGCAATGTCGTGAAACTAAAGTGGAATCTCTCTAAACCGGACACTTAGAAAAATCTGAGTATTTAATTTGAATGGTTTCACTGCAATGTCGCTCTAATTACCACGTGTGTTCGTGATTTCAAAGCACTAGACTGTGTCACAGCATGATCACAAACTTGATTCACATTGGAACCTCTCTACGCCGGACACCCTGGGGACCCCCAGGGTGTCCGGTTTAGAGAGGTTTCACTGTACACATAACCGTGCAGGTCTGAAACGTTCAAACTCACAGAAATAACGACAACCCGCATGTCACATGGAGCAAGTTATTGTGGAACTGTCCTTCCAGAAAGCACGACAACGCGCATGTCACATAGAGCAAGTTATTGTGGAACTGTCCTTCCAGAAAGCACGACAACGCGCATGACACATAGAGCAAGTTATTGTGGAACTGTCCTTCCAGAAAGCACGACAACGCGCATGTCATATGGAGCAAGTTATTGTGGAACTGTCCTTCCAGAAAGCACGACAACGCGCATGTCATATGGAGCAAGTTATTGTGGAACTGTCCTTCCAGAAAGCACGACAACGCGCATGTCACATGGAACAAGTTATTGTGGAACTGTCCTTCCAGAAAGCACGACAACGCGCATGTCACATAGAGCAAGTTATTGTGGAACTGTCCTACCAGAAAGCACGACAACGCGCATGTCACATGGAACAAGTTATTGTGGAAAACGCGCATGTCCTTTCACATGGAACAAGTTATTGTGGAAATGTCCTTTCAGAAAGCAACACATAACGCATGCTAATATATCTTTTTCGTGAAACTACAGCTACATGTAACACTGGCACGTGTGGACTACCAGAGAGCACTACAGACCACGTGGAGTGACGTAAAAGACACATAATTCTACTTACCAGAAAGCGAGAAATAACCCAAGTCAATGCTTGCTTCCAGTCACAATGTCGTAAAACTACACATAAATTGTGAAAGGTTGAACCGTTTAGACTTGCAGAAAGCACGACAAAGCACATGTCAAATGGATCGGTATAAGGGGTGTCAACTTGAACTTCCAGAAAATGACAGATTTCGCATGTCAATGTCGCTCCCAACAACTAACTGCTAAAGCCGATAAGTCATGACATCCAGGAAGTATGTTATTTAACCTATGTCAAATCAACAGGTGTCAAAGATTACATCTAGAAAGTACGATATTTACAGTGGGGTCAGAGTGTAAGTGCACACACGAACGAACACGACAGGTTGGAACCAACCTGTCGTGTTCGTTCGTGTGTGCACTTACACGCTGAACACCCACGGTAGCCTATGTTGTTTAGCCTATGAATGCAGCGACATAACAATACATCGAAGTGTGCTTCCAGAAAGCGAACTACATGTATAACATAAGTCGCAATATGTAATGGCAAAAATGGCGACCACTCTAGCATGACCCAACATCACCACAATAAACGGACCTTTATACTATGCACGAACGGAATGACATAGAGAATAGTAGGTTAGTGCCGTGAATGGGAAAACATAGCTGGCAAGGCTTAGGAAACGGGATGTGCCCGAGCACATCCCGTTTCCGTGCCGCACCAGATATTTTACCCATGCACGGCACTAACCTACTATTCTATTTATCCCGTCAACACCTACAAATGGCTTTAAAATGCAAAACAATAACCCCAGTCACCGCACATATTCATACACAGTGATTAGTGATTGACAGGATATCAAAAATGTTTTACGGCACCGTGTTTCACGGCACATACGCACTGTGTTGACGGGATAAATAATAGACATGTGCTTACAGAAACAGAAACATGTCGCAATGTCTAATGACTAAAAGGCTATCGCCTTAACATGACCCAAACATATCACCACAATAAATATACCTCTGTACTATCCACGAATGGAGAGACATAATAGACATCGAATGGTGCTTCCAGAAAATGAAAGATAACACATGTCTCAATGTCTAATGATACAAAAGCAGGCCACGCTAACATGACCCACAAATCAAGAGTGTAGACTGCATAGTCATCGAATTGTGCTTCCAGAAACCGAAACATAACGCATGTCGCAAGGTCTAATGATACAAAAGCATGACCCACAAATCATGAGTGTAGACTGCATAGTCATCGAATTGTGCTTCCAGAAACCGAAACATAACACATGTCGCAAGGTCTAATGATACAAAAGCATGACCCACAAATCATGAGTGTAGACTGCATGGTCATCGAATTGTGCTTCCAGAAACCGAAACATAACGCATGTCGCAAGGTCTAATAACACAAAAGCAAAGCAACCACCTTAACATGACCCAAACCAAAAACCACAACAAGTAGACCATTGGATCTTTGTACCAGAAGGCCCGTGTTGTAACCTAGTGGCCCATATAAATACCTGAGTACCTTGTATCAGATGGTTCTCACAAGATCAACGCCAGTATGAATGGCGCTGGGTATTGTCTTGATCACAACGAAATAGTGTCACCCACGGTTCTACGATATTACGGCTTATTTATAAACACAGGAGTCGACCCATTCTATCATGTGGAGAAGCATTTTCTTACCATGAAACAATATTTCTTTTACGGAAGTATATAGGTTCAAATGAGTGGTAACAACATGTACTTTAGAAACGTACGCTATAGGTTAATGTGCTCATGTGCTCATGTCGTCATGACCCATTTATTTAGTTTTTCCCTATTTAATTTGCAATGTTAGTTTTGGATACTATAGTATACTTTTTGCTATATAAAGGAGGATCTTACATGCGTTTACTGATTTCACAAGAAACTAGGTCATGTCGAGTGTATTTGAATCTATAAATGAGTTCTTAGTGATTTATAAGAACGAGGCTATGCCGAGTTTCCTATGAAATCAGTCTACAGGTGTGTATTGATTTCGTAAGAAACGAGGCTATGCCGGGTGTCTTAAGAAATCATTCAACGAATTTAGTACATGTATAGCATATTAGATCTCAGCAAATGTTGGCTTATATTTATTTCTACAACACCAGAATCATACATCATACTGTTTATTTTATGCAAATCAAAATATGTTCCAAGATCGAGCGAGTGTTTAAATTGAATAAAATATTAGTATACTGTTGGAAGTAAAGATGCACTCTGCCAGACCGCCAGCCCCTCCTACCACCCGACGCGGTGGTGGTTGGGGTGGGGAGGGATTGGGAGGGGTGGGTGCGGTCACTACAATTGTATCCTCACTAACCTACTCGGTCGGGGATAAATAGTTTCACGTGATATCAAACCATCACGTTCGGCTCGGAAGCGGTATGAATTCCTCGGCGAGCCTCGTAATTCATACGCGTTTCCCAGCCTCGCCTGACACAACTCTATATGTTGTTGTGATTGCATACACGTGACTTATGGGTTTAGCGACCAGTGTAGATCCAGATCAGCCTGTGCATCCGCACAGGCTGGTCAGGATCTGCACAGTTCGCCCTCCATCAACACAACACCCGTCATGTCTCTCACAAGCAATGTAGATCCTTACCAGAATACAGTAGTGTGCTATTGGACCAGGAGTTACACTGGTCACAAATAATCCCACAAGCCCCGGCAGTTCGCCAGTCACAGCCGCATATGTAACACTGGTTTGATATATACAGGATAAACTATGCAGTATCAAGGCGACAATGCGAACCGTTTGGCAGTCATCTCCGCATTCCGACCCTGATCAGATAATCTACCATACTGTTCGAAGGCTTCTGATAAGATTTAGACTGTCAATATATCCGCATAATTATTTATTTTAAGCTATGTCGGTCAAAAATCGAACATGCAAGAAACGATATGTGTTCTATTATTGTTTAAAACACTACACCAATATTCCCACAGGACGTAATGAATGAAGCTAATTATACGTGAATGTTAGTTGCGGACAAGTAACCCTGCAAAAACTCCCGTATCGTCCATGATTTTGGTTGTCAGTTTAGCGACATTGGTAACGAGCGTGCTTCTCACCAGTACGGTCCGGGGTTCGAGTCTCGATCGGGGCAGTGAGATGGTATGGTTTCGAACAGGTGGGTTTCTTCTGGGTACTTCGGTTTCTTCCAGTATTAACCCTTTGAACCCGAAAGCTCGCTATAGCGGTTTATGCAAACAGTGCAGATCCAGATGAGCCGGCTCGTAACGAGCCGTCTCATCAGGATCTGCACTTTTTGAAATTAATTTTCATATGTTTGAGAATAAAATCACCCCCTTTTCATAAATGGACAAGTCTGAAAACCATTTGTGACTGTTGGATTGGTTGCAAAATTAACATACCAAAATACATTCGAGTTACTTAGGGGTGAACGGGTTAATGATCAAGAGTACGCATGTATAATTCCAGCACAAAAATATTTACACAACTCCCTAACATTTGATTGGCCCGTAGCAAGTCTCTGTCCAAAATTTATATCCCAGTAAATTCCCACGCCGAACTACTTTCCGTAACCATGAGGCGCAGTTAAAATAATTCTTAAGAAAACGGAAAATAAACACATTTTCTTGAATATATCGGGTATATAAACTTGGAAAAGTGGCGGGAATACTGGACGAGGCCTTCCGGCCTTCGTCCAGTATTCCCGTGACTTTTCCAAGTTTATACCCCGATAAATTCCACAAAAAAAGCCATTCATTCCTATAATATGTACGAAAGAGAACATTTGTATAACTGCTCTTGCGCTTGTGTTTAATCGTTGTCAAATAATTAAGTCTTTTTACTGAATCACACCAATAGTTCACTCTAACTGCTAGCTAAACTCGCCGGGGTCATATTTGCTCGCTCTGAACTATTTAACAACTCCCAGGCCTATTGATGTCCTCACCGATTATACCGATGTCAGATCTGACATGCTTCACTTAATTATGCACGGAACGTGTAAAGAACTTAACTACCCTCAACTAAACTTTTCATAAGGATGTAAAATAATCCGTACTCAATAATATCAAAATAATACGGATGCCAAATTTGCAAGCATTAGCATTTGAGTTCTGACACGAGTGTGTCATTATATCATGCATGTCAAAATGATCATGGTAATATATCGCTCTTTTTTTTTCTGTCCAACATCGCGAAATAATTTACGACATTGTGTTCGTGAAGTATAAGTACCATTTCTGACACGAGCGTGTAGCGTAGCATTTTGAGGGCAGAAAGTGCGTTAATGGCGCATATGTGGAACATCATGTTAAACATGGCCTTATCATTGTATTTTCTCAGTGTAACCTTTGAATAGCTAGAGTTACCACACACACATACAGCCGCAGAACAATATAATGATCGTGTTTCGTAAGAATCAACGATATGCTTCATCGACAATTTTGCGTACATCCAGATCAGGCTGCGCGCATGCGTACGCATGCGCAGGCTGGTTGGGATATACGCTGCTATCATGCGCAAGTGTGTCCCATTTTCGCGTGTTACACAAGACATACCCGGTGTAGATCATCAATGGTAGAAAGCCTCTGAATGTATAAGCCATCTATAAGGTATTTAGGCTTATCTTTTTGACTTTTCGAATGAATTTCTTTGAGTATATATACACGAGTTTTAACCAAAACTACCCTAGCTCTTTTTCGACCACTGTAGCGTAGCAACGTAACGCGCGTCTACATTTTGCGTCATTAGTTACTGAATCATGCATTATGGGTATTTCAGGATCTTTTAATAGACTTACTTCCCAGCAGGACGATTGCACGAGCTGTGTAATCTACAGTGACATTGATACCACAAGCATCATTTTGTTAGACCGCGGTTGATAGTAGATGTCTTTGAAATGGTGACATGTTTACTGTATTGCGTAAACAGTAGATTGTATGCGGTGTGCGGGGATGCTCCGAGATGGGACAGTTGTAGAGTGCATATGAAAAGGGGACAAGCGACTTGTGTAACCAGTGTAGGCCGAGCGTGTATCATTGCACCGAGCTGTGGAATACGTGTTTCCTCGCCTTACCTGATAAACTTGATGTCAATGGTACTAGCTTGAGAATTCCTACGTAAAGCTACCAAATGTATCATTTATTAGACTCGGCTCGGAAACGGTAGGAATTCCTCGGCAAATCTTGGAATTCCTACGCGTTTCCTAGAGCCTTTCCTGGTATCGAAAGACACTAACATGGAATTCTCATTATCTAAATAGACATATATGAGAAACGCCATGTCATTTTGTACCTAAGACCATGTGCGATTGTTCATGAAATAAATTTACAGAAACTGTGCTGACCGCATTTGCTATGAGCATTTCATCAACTTCCAATGTCATTTTGTAAGTTTTGTAAATATTTTTCAAGCTGTATCGCAACTGTTCACATGGCGTGTCTCATATGTGGATTACACACAATGCAGTGTATACTGGTTGCAAATATCAAAATGCAGACCTACCCATGGAGGAACCATACTGTGACGACATCGATGGGGCGTGTCTAATATGGTTGTAGACTCCGCCTATAAAATGAGTAGGGATTAGACAAAAACGTCGATGTGGCATATTACATCCGAAATAATAAACCAAACAGTGTTGGGCCAATATGTGAGATGGTATGGTGAGCGCCAGACCGGACAAATTGGTTTCTTCCTGTAGCCTATTTCACCAACATTGCAAAGTATACTTTGAGGGAGAAATCATTTATTTTTTTCCGAAATGCATTATTTCATACAGAACTAACGACTGCATACATTTGAAGATTCAAAGTGCGCAGAATTATTATACTTAATTTATTACATTATCACAGCCAAAATGGCTGTGATAATGTAATAAATTCAGTATAATAAAAATTAATAAATTTATCTTTAAATTGAAAATTTCTCCGTCAAAGTATACTTTGCTAGATAAGTATACTTTGCAATGTTGGTGACATCGGCTACTGGTACTCCGGTTTCCTCACACATTAAGCATCACCGCTACGCCTCCATCTGTGCCAACGAAAGCATATGTATAGTACGTGCTTGTGTGCATTCGTGGTAAATAAATAAAGTTTAAAATATAGACGTAATTCTGTGGGGTGGGACTTATACTGTCCATTGTATATGAGACACGCCATGTGATTTTGTACCTTCGGACATCTGAGTAATTTCATGAAATATGTTTACAAAATTTAAAATATTTTCCGTAAATGGCGTCAAAAGTTGACAAAATGTTCAGAGTACATGCTATTATGCATGTACGAGGGTCATTCAATAAGTCATTACAGTAGAGTCGATTACTTTAGTTTGGCTTGTCGTAAACCAATACAATGTGGACCTTGTAAACGTTGGCCACTATCGGTTATACTAGTACAACACCCAAACCGTAAAATTGTGTTTCTAAGTGATGACGTCATTTTGCACGTGCCTGTGTGCGACAGTGCGGGGGGGGTGGGGTGGGGGGGGGGGGGGGATTTCACGATTTCATGAATATTGTTTACATTAATTCTGAATTCCGAACGTCGTGAGTAGTATATCTTGTTGGAATAGAACAGAAGAATGATATGATACTAAATTCTATGATATGTTGTCAATGTTTTCATTTAGAAATGTTTCCATATTTATTAGCAGATTTTGTATTCGTTGCCTAGCAACTTAATAATACATTGATCGAATCACCAACAAGTTTTAATACATTATGAATATTTTAGTAATGAAGAAACTGCCATCCAACATGAATACTGTTCCAAGTGTCATTACCATCTGAACGTTTTGTCAACTTTTGACTTTATTTCTGAAAAATATTGTAAATTTTGTAAACGTATTTAATGAAACTACGCAGATGTCAGAAGGTACAAATTCACATTGTCTCATATTAGTATGTGAAGTTGAGAAATACTATTATTTTGCAATTGTTCACATCAACCCGAAGTATTCACTTGTCAAACACAGGTTGAAGTAACGTACCAAGGTCTATAAATACATTAAATATACCTAAAAGTATCAACAAGTGGGAAAAAATCAGTTGAAAAAAAAATAGATTTTTTGTTCAACTGATTTTTTCCCACTTATGGATACTTTTAGGTATATTTAATGTATTTATAGACCTTGATACGTTACCTGTGTGGTCAAAGGGCGCGGCTGATGTTTGCACTTTTCTTCTTGAAAGAAGACAGTTCATACATTGTTCATTATTATAGATCACCAGACAATTACTAAACTTCAAACAAATCTAGGTGTTAACTAACACTGCGGACACACCCACTTGAAATGTGGCTGTGACTGAAAATAATGGGACTTATGGGATTTGTGACCAGTGTAGCTCCTGATCAAATAGCACACTCATGTAGGCTGATAACGATGCTTATTGCTTATTAAAAGCAAGACGGGTGTTTCATCGATGTGATGGCGAACAGTGCAGATCCTGATCAGACAGGCTGATCTGGATCTCCACTGGTCGCAAAACCCATAAGTCCCATTTATCAAAGGCATACCCACAAAAATGTGTTGATAGTTCAAAAATTAATATGCTAAGACAAGCAATTTACCGAAAATGGAACAGTTATGTTTACCTACGGAGGAATCTATTGAAAATGTCACACTTTCAACGATTGAAGTTCATACGTGGCTGTGACTGCAGAAATTGGGCTTAAGAGTTTTGCGACCGGTGTAGATACGGATCAGCCTGTGCATCCACATAGTCTGCTCAGTATCTGCATTGTTCGCTATTCCATCAATTAGTATTCACCGTCATGTTTCTCACAAGCAATATAGATTGTTATCAGGCTACAATAGTGCGCCATTTGATCAGGAGTCACAAATCCCATAAGCCATCTTTCTTCAGTCACAGCCAAATTTTTTTAGATGACGAAATGGGGCTCATATGATGTGTGCCCAATGTTGTTCCACTTCTGTTAGCATACTATTGCAACTTGTAAAACATCTAAACTGTTTGCTAGATGCAGGATATAGGTTTGACTGAGGGAATATAAATGCATGATAGTTTTTAAAGTGAACTGAAATGAATGGAAACAGATATGGTCATATAGAGACAAGACCTCGGTTTAACGTCCAATCCCAAAGTCCGGTGGGATGGAAACACTATGAAGAAATGGTTCATGCCTAATGCGGGGATTGCACCCATCACATCTGTAGCCGATTTCATCAAAATTGCAAAGTATACTTTCCTAGCAAAGTATACTTTGAGGGAGCAATCATTGATTTTTCCGAAATGCATTATTTCATGCAGAACTAACGATTGCATATATTTGATGATTAAAACTATGCAGAATTATTATACTGAATTTATTACATTGTCACAGCCAAAATTAGCTGTGATAATGTAATAAATTCAGTATAATAAAAATTAATAAATTTATTCTAAAATTGAAAATTTCTCCCTCAAAGTATACTTTGCTAGTAAAGTATACTTTGCAATATTGATGAAATAGGCTACTGGTATTGAAGTGGGTAATGTGTAAGTTGTTGAACGAGTTTACTGATTTAATAAGAAACGAGGCTATGCCAACTTTCTTATAAAACCAGTCAACGAGTTTAATACACCGAATATTTACATAAATGTTCAATTATATTATTGAATAAGCACCATATCATAATGTGTAATTACACCCAGTGAAACCCAATAGTATGCAATAAAATAGTTTCAGAACTTCGTATGTCTTTGCAACATAACTGTACCATTTAAACAAATTATTCATACAAACTATTTACAAATTCAGTATCTAAATTAATATATTCTTATATCGTTTATATTTTGCGAGTGCAATATTTGGAATTAACTTTTCAGTATGTTTTTCTCTTAAGCCGTAGCGCAGGTTTTAGAAGATTCTAGTATAATAATTAAATTATATTTTGATTACCATCATTACTTGCGCTAAATTTATCTTCTAATTGTCGCTTATGACGCACAATAGCATTTAAGTATTTTAAACAGCTCTGTATTAATATGTTAACTCCATGAATAACTATGAATATCGAATGTGCAGACATAGTAGGTTGTAAAGAGTTCATATAATATTATGTTCGTCAGAAGATATTTTATTTAAATTCCATATTTCATCAAATTGTTCAACAATTATCTTTCTTATATTTCCAGAAATATATGTTATCAAATTGCACGAACTAGTGTTATTTCATGAGGATTTTTTTTCACCAATCGTTTATAATTCCGGAAATCTTGCTAATGTAGCATATTAGAAGATTTTATTTTCGCCAAACGTATTCATTTCCGCGGAATATTGTTACTAAATTCCACATTTCATGTCGATTTTTCGCCAATCTCTTGTGTTGAAGATATCCTGCTATTAAATCCCAATTTTCTGGTGGGTATTTGCCATTTTTATCTCCCGAAATATTGTTCGGAAAAATTGCTCACAGGTTACGGTATCAAATGAAGATCCTAACGGATTAAAAGAACCTTACGAAGTTTGCGACCAACGTAGCCCCAGATCGGACTGTGCATATGATCAGGGTCTACGCTGTTCACGATTTAGTGGTGCAAGTTATCTTAATATTTAAAATAGTTAAACGTATTATACATGTATCATAACCATTATGACGCAATGGGATCACGTGCATCTATATAAGGATGCACAATTGTTGCAAAATTCATAAGGTCACTGTTCAGTGTTGTCAAACGTGGCAATTTTTGTGAATTGCAAATTCCACGTGGACTATTCCTATTGAACATGAGGACGAATTGAGTTGAAACCCAGACTTATGTTGGATGAATGTCTGATTGGATGGATTCTATTTACAATAATATAAGCGGCATGGCCGCTCAGGAGATACCGAAATGTATATATAACACATTTATCATATTCGCACAGACAGTGCATATGATATGAGACCAGCAATGTGAGTTTGTACCTAATAAGATATGTGTGAGCTTTCATGAACATATTTACAGAAACTGTGATACTTTCTGTAGATGACGTCGAAAGTTGACGACATTTTCATGGCAAATACGGAATAGTATCCCGGATTTGCTCCGCAAGTTTCGTCAACATTCGACGTCATTTACGGAATATATCGTACATTTTGTAAATATTTGTTCATGCACATATTCTTAGGTACAACATCGCATGTCTTGTCTCATATTAGCAAACTGACATATACATGGTATGCAATACATGGAGTGTGCCCTCGCTTCATATAATCGTTTTCCATAGAATAATGTTAATGATTTCAGACATATTAGACGCCCGATTTAACAACGATAATTCTCGATATTTGATTAAAATCCAGTCGGCCGGACGAATTGGCAATGCCGGTAATTGGTGTCTGCAAAGTGTACGTGAATTCGCCCCACTGCAATGGGAGATCACATTATCGCGTAGGCATGTGGCTATGATGAAATAAAATACAGGGGCCCGTCTCACTAAACTTCGTACGACTAAGAAATTTGTAAGTGCAAAACTGAAATCCGCAATAACATTTGTTCTAACAGTCGATTTTGTAAGATCTGACGTGGCTGTTAATGACATAAACCCGTATGGTCAAAATGGTGGCATTAGAGAAACAAGATAATGTGAGAAGCAAATTCACATAAATCGTACGAACATTTTATCGTACGAAGTTTAGTGTTCCACATCTTTATACCGACCTAATATTGGCCATGGCTAACACATTACATCTAAAACAAAATATTTAAAAGTTCTTTTTCAAAAACAACAAAAAGGTCGCCCCCCCCCCCCCCCCCCCCCGCCAATTTATTGTCTTTGATGACAATGCATCAAATATCGACTTTACTGCGATAAACCAAGTTTCATATAAATAACATTTTAAAAATACTTCTGGAAGTTGGGGACCGATGTTCAAAATCAAACTTATGTTTGTTTTCTTAGTTACATCACTTCCAAGCTATCTAGCCGGGTTCCGAAGTCACTTTCAACTCTCCTGATCACTCTTGTTCCATCTTAAATTAGCATATGATAATTGTTAAAGAGTTAACTCTATGCAACACGATACTAGAAACACGAATATTCGTGTTTCTAGTATCCGGTTTCATAGGGTTAACAGCAAAACCGTACAGCAATCGCTATACCAATAGCCTATTTCACCAACATGGCAAAGTATACTTATCTAGCAAAGTAAACTTTGAGGGAGAAATTTTCAATTTAAGGATAAATGTATTACTGTATTATACTGAGTTTATTAGATCTACATTATCATTCTGGCTATGATAATGTAATACATTCAGTATAATAATTCTGCATACTTTTAATCATCAACTATATGCAGTCGTTAGTTCTATATGAAATAATGCATTTTGGGGAAAATAAATGATTACTCTCTCAAATTATACTTTACTAGATAAGTATACTTTGTAATTTTGATGAAATCAGCTACAGGGCGTGTCTATTTAATTATTCCGTTTATTCTGTTGCAGGCGAAGCGCCACCTGTGAACGACCAAGATTGGAAGATCGCAGACGCTTACAGAATCTACTTCAATCCACAGCTTGCACATCCGCCCGACCCGAGACGGGAAATGCATATCACTTCCGCCAAGTTTAGAGTGTTCGTCAATCAAGTGCGGCCAACTAATCTCAAAGACAAATTTACCGTGGATAAACAAATACGCGTAAACGTCTTTCAAATATTATCCATAAATAGTAACAGAAACTATAAAAGGAAACTGCTCGATTCCAGACTCGTGTCATTAGAACGAACTGGGTGGGAATCGTTTGAAGTGCGCGGTGCTTTACAAAGCTGGGTGGACAATAAAGCGACGAACCTCGGGTTGGAAATTGCTGCAGAATCACAAAACATACACGACGTTTTGGACATAGATTTCACAATCAGTGTGCAAAACGATATCCGTGCGAATACCTCTACCGGTAAGCAAAATGCGTCAGTGGCAATAAACGACGACGCGTCATTAGACGTGAATACGTTTCCTTCATTAGACACAAACACCTCGCCGTCAATACACGTCTACGCTCAGGAAGGGACAATCTTAAAACGGGTAAAAAGAAGAGGGAAAAAGCGCGGTGATTGTAAACACAGCGATGACGTAACGAAGTGTTGCCGCTATCCCATACAAATCTCATTCAAGGACCTAGGCTGGGACGACTGGGTAATCGCCCCTCACGAATACCATGGATATTACTGCGCGGGCTCATGTCCGTATAGACACAAAATGGCGAACACGTTTGCGGGGATTAAGGCACTGCTTCATTTAAAAAGTCCGGACAAGGTGCCGTCCCCTTGCTGCGTGGCGACGAAGTTAAGTCCTTTTGCCATATTACATTATGACTATGACGGGAAGTATAAGTTCAGCGATTTCCCTGACCTCGTTGTTGAACAATGCAGATGCGGGTAGACTCGAACCAGTACGCGGTTCGGACCGGTGCTCGTGGTTGCGAAATTTTCTGAACACGTGCTCAAAGACACAAGGCTTTAAATCAATCTGTTGAAACTGTTTGATTTAGAGTTTAAATTTGGAATAGAGGATAGGAGTGTACGTGTATCTGAACTGGGATTCCATCATTAGTGCAAATTGCATCTCAAATAATATTCACACCAACCTTCACACCTGTGATATGGTAATGAGTATATGGCATTCTTTTTGGCTGAACGGTCGTAAACCTACATTCCATCTATTGTCTTCAAATGTGGAGTTTTTGTCCGGAAACGTTTGTAACCACGAGCAAAGGTGATGCCACGTGCAACATATCAGTATTCGTCATAGAAAGGAACGGTCTACGCAAACCACTGGCGCATGCGCAATATTGACGTAAAATATAACAGTGAGTCACGTTCCCGTGCAATAGATCATGAATAATTGAAAGGGCAAGTGGAAGGAGGCCATCTCCATGAATGGAATGGTGCTTAACGGCCCATCGACACAGATATATTAGGCAACGTATTCCACTGACACATTGATGGGGTCAGTGGAAAAAGGGGGCTAACTCCATGAAGGAGTTAGCCCCCTTATTCCACTGACCCCTTCAATTTATTTTTTAAATAAAATATAAATTGTAGGATTGTTTGGTAAACACATGTGATTCAGTCCTTAATGTAAATAAACCGAATATTAATATTGATGTTGTATGTATATTTGCTTTAATAATGTTGGACCGTCGGCTAGCAAAATGGGCCTTACGACGTTTGCAACCAACGTAGCCACAGGTGAGGCTGCGCATCTGAAATCTGATCAGGTTCTGTGGTGTTCGCCATTCAGCCACTGAATGAGATCTTAGTGCGAACTTTTACTAAAAGTTACCACATAAATGATATTAAATCATAAGCTCTTGCATAAACTGAACCATCGTTGTGTAATAATAGCACAGTATGTTAACATACATAATACACTAGTGTAAGAACTGTGCAACTTGGGCCGCTACAGAAACATGTTAGGCAATCAGTGCGGCTTCAATGGTTGATGCTGTGCTTACTATTAAAATAGAACCTAACATTTACGTTGATTTAATATGATATTTATTAAACTTGCTGATGGATTTCGTAAGGAACACGACATAGTTTTTCTAGTTTTAAGGAGTCAGTAAATTAGTTTAATTAGTTCAAATGAAATCATCACTCTTGTTAGAACAAGGCCACTAATGACTACAGTCGCAGCCATGGGCGGATTCAGCGAGGGGGGGGGGGTGGTTGGCGGACCCGGCGCGCACCCCCCCCCCCCCACCCCCTAAAATTTGCCGAGTAAAGATTTTTTACAAGTTACAAGGCACGTTTCATGCCAAGTGCCATGTATTCCATGCATTTTTCAGTCGTTGTCTTATTGTTTCAAAATGTAAACGTTTTCAATCAAAAATGATGTCTAAACATACTGTGACATTGTCAATATTTTTGCTCCAAAATGCGTCAGAACGCAAGAAATGCGATGTAGATTTCGAAAAATGTCCCGGACCCCCCTAGCGCTATCCTGAGCTCCGCTCGGTCGACTATTTTGCACAATACTTGACTATATTATCGAACGAATAGTCAAGTATTGCAAAATAGTTACGCACCCCTAACCCGAAATCCTGGATCCGCGCCTGATAGCGTCCATTTTGTGAGCCGGTGGTACAATTTAATAAACATCAAATGGTAAAACAGCACCTTGTATATTCCGGCATATTCATTTGTTAGCGATTTACGTTATTGGGCCAGTGCCAGTGGTTTGTGGACGTAGTTAGTAATTACGTATTTTTATTTCACAACAGATTTCAAACGGGCGCGTAATTACGTAATTGTGCTTGGATAAATTAATGGAACGCGAAATCCCTTCTACAGGCAGCGCTCCAGATAAGGAATTAGTAATCGAGTATTGTTACTCCATCATTTCTGAAGCAATTGGGTATTTCAAAATTTGAATTGGGTAAAATTAAATCACACTACTGTTTACACATCAACAGACATCAATTATTGAATAGTTTGTTTCGAAATGAAAACATATATTGGCATTTCATTAGAATTGTCTCCTTGGAGACAATTCTAATGAAATACCAAGATGTTTTTCATGGAAAAATATGCTATATTGGTGGTCTGTTTATTGTTTACTGCAGCATGATAAAGGTACCACAATTGCTCTCATTGCTTTTTGATACTCACTCCTTCTGATTTCAATTGGGTTTTTGGCAATTTTAATTGGGTATTTAAGCAAATACGCAGCTTATCTGGAGCCCTGGACATGTACACCACCGCCTGCGCTAATCTTGCCAATATTTTATTTTCATTTCAAAATATTTTACCACTGAACTCGAAATCAAGCAGCTTGATTGACTGAGCCTGAGCTGTGCTACAGCTCAGGCTCAGATAATCAACCTGCTCGATTGCGAGTTTAGATATGTCAATGGATGTTCAGAAGCGATGGCATATTTGCGAAACTAATAACGCAGATGGCGGTGTAGCAGAAATAGGCAGTGTATCTGGATTTACGATGTGACAGTCTCCTCTGGTTGGAATTGAAAACATAAATGTTGACATGTCAACCACCAATGTCGTCATTTCACATAGAATGTATACTTATAAAACTATATTTTCTTCCTCATAATCATGTTCGACCATATTAACAGATTATGCGCCTTTGTTAGTAGCCTATAGAGCTACATACAAACTGTATTACAGTGATACTAATTGCTGTAATTTGTATCAACAGTAATTTACGTCAAAGCGATCGTTAAATTGCACACCCGTTTGAAAAGTGTTATTGGTTACACACGGAATTACCTCCCTTATCATATCGCGGTCTTTCCCCGATATCGTGTTTGAATTTCAGCCCATTATTTTACGTAAATGACGTCGAAAGTTGACCAAAGTTTCAGAGCACATGCGGATTGCATGCGCTCTGAAATTTCTCTTATCTTTCGACGTCATTTACGGGAACACGGTGATTCGACAAGGGAGACACTTTCAAAACAGGAACCAATTATTATTTATCAATGCCATTGGTTGTTCGTCAATGTTGTACCTTCAATATGTATATATTTGTTGTTGTTGTTGTTGTTATTTATGTTGTTGTTGTTGTTATTGTTATTGTATTTATTATAAATTATAACATTTTTTTGTCACTATCTGACGAGAAATAAATAAATCGTGACCCTTTAGGCCAGTGTAGATCATGATCAAATGTAATGTTCATACTGTTTCACTGTATTCATTCATAAACATAATATGTGACTTTTCGTAAATATTTTCACTAGTAATGATGCATGGAATTCGAACAATGAATACCTAGATACAAGTGCGAGTAAGCGCATACTGATTAACGATACTGATTCGTACGGAGCCCCACAAGGGACATGGATTTTGTTTTATTAATTCATTCCCTCAATTTAACAATTAGTTCCCACGAATGAACAATTCGTTCCCACGAATTAATTCGTTCCCACGAATTAACAATTCGTGGGAACGAATTAACAATTCGTTCCCACGAAATGCCAATTCGTTCCCTTAATTTAACAATTCGTTCCCTCGATATAACAATTCGTTCCCACGATATAACAATTCGTTCCCACGAATTAACAATTCATTCCCGTGGGAACGAATTGTTATTTCGTGGGAACGAAATACTAAATTGAGGGAACGAATAATTAATTCGTGGGAACGAATTGTTAAATTGAGGGAACGAACTGTTATTTCGTGAGAACGAATTAGTACAAAAAGACAATTCTCCGTAAATTCGCAATATTTTATACTATACTGATATTAACTTGCTTATCATCTCGTCGTGTTATTTCCAATATTGAGGTCGAACGAAAGTTATATCCATAGCCGATTACGGTACATTGACAACTGACACAAAATTTAGACCTCATGTAGAATTCAATTCCACACGATCTCTGCATTTTGTGTAAACGTTCACCTTCATATATGGAAAATATTAGTTCACAATAGGGGTCCGAAATCGTACTGGGGCGAATCACTCGGTCTCGGACAAAACGTCACCTACAACAACAATATTTGTAGGTGGCGTTTTATCTCAGGCCGAATGATTCGCCCCAGCGTGACTTCGGATCCTGAAACTGGGTCCCAAGAGTACATATCGATGGTCTAGTAACATAAGGTCGTAACTGCTATGCAAATGCATATCACTTACGACCTTATGTTACTAGACCATCGATATATTCTTGGAACTCTTTCTGCAAGTAGTATAGAAATGATGAATACGCGGGATGCAAATCAATAAGGCATTTGACGTCATTACGGGTCGCATGTTGTTTTTATCACTCACACCACTCAATGTTTTCAGAAATTTCACAAGTTTGACTCGTATAAATATTGTACAAGAGGCAATAGTTAGTCATTTTTCACAAATTATTCGTTCCTTATGTTATGGTGACCGGTAATGTTCATACAGATCGACGTCACGCTGTTCCAAACTGGAATAATTCCAGCACAAAAATATTTACACAATTCCCTAACATTTGA
Source organism: Conchocele bisecta (assembly GCA_029237695.1). NCBI lineage: Eukaryota > Metazoa > Mollusca > Bivalvia > Lucinida > Thyasiridae > Conchocele > Conchocele bisecta. The sequence goes on from CM055268.1 coordinate 84,751,450, forward strand.
TTGGCCCGTAGCAAGTCTCTGTCCAAACTTTATATCCCAGTAAACTCCCAAGCCGAACTACTTTCCGTAAAAGTGAGGCGCAGTTAAAATAATTCTTAAGAAAACGGAAAATAAACACATTTTCTTGATGAATTTATTTCAAATGCTGGAATTATAAGGAATGAATGGCCTTTTTGTGGAATTTATCGGGGATATAAACTTGGAAAAGTCGCGGGAATACTGGACGAGGCCTTCCGGCCTTCGTCCAGTATTCCCGCGACTTTTCCAAGTTTATACCCCGATAAATTCCACAAAAAGGCCATTCATTCCTATAGTAAACACAAACACTGCCAAAATTTGCATCCATCATGCTTCGAGACGAACCTTAAACTGCTTATTACAAACAAATTATCATTGCAATTGTTTCATAAGTTTTAAATCAAAATCATCTGAATGCAGATGTATCAGCCAGTCACTTGAAAACTGGGCATACGCATTTAGCTAAACAATACGAACAATATAACTTTTAAACTCGAATATTAAAAATATAATGAATCGCGAAATGGTAAAATTTAAAACCTTTAACAACAGTGAACGGTACAGAAAAAAACACAACGATATCGTTTTCGAGCAGTTTAGCGTGTACCAGCTTGAAATATATGGTTTTCAAACTCTATGTACCAATGAAGTTTTACGGTCTTCTACAGGTCGATATTTGAAACAAACTTAAAACGTAGGTGCACTTGATCTACAATACACACCGTGCCATTGACCATACGAGATAAGCCATGAGGTTTTTTTTACCTATAAAGTTGTGCGATATATTATGAAAACTAATTTACAAAACGATATTTTTTCGTAAAGGATTAGGAAATTTGACGAAATGTTCAAAACTTTCGCTTTCGTTTACAGAACATATCACAGTTTCTGTAAATATTGTTCATGAAAAATCGCACACATTACAAAACCACGTGACTTGTCTCATATTATTGAGTCTGTGTTCATGTGTTTACATGTACTTCGACAAGACTGGTTCTAGCAGTCGATAACTTACGTGTTACATGGTGTATGTTAGTTGCGGAAACATAACATTACTTTCATCCCGTACCACACGTATCAATCTGGAGCAAAGTTGTGTTACGATTCCGTAACAATGTGTATTTGTACATGTATGTGAATGGACGGCTGGGATTCCAGCCTGCTACGTACGGTGTAGGAAAAACGCCATAACATTCGGGTTCCGTGCCAGATACATTACCGCCAGCACTAATATTGCCAACATTTTTCAATGTCTTTATTTCAAAATATATTGTGATTGATATCAAGCAGCTTGAATGTCTGAGCCTGAGCTGTGATACAGCTCAGGCTCAGACAATCAAGCTGCTTGATTGTGAGTCGGCAATGCCAATATATGTTCAGAAACGTTGACACTGTTGGCAAAATGAACGCAGGCGGTTGTGCAGTCAGACCATTCTGTTTATTAATGCCAGAACGCTTGTTATGATTATCACACGTTAAATCCACGATTATTCAGCTATATGTTTAGGCCAGATATTGTTACCTTTCGATTTACCAGATTTCAGTTCTTACCAATTGTCGTGAAATGCAATAAATCATCAGTTCTGCCCCTTGATATGAGTTTTCGCCATTTGCTTGTGAGATCTTCAACAGTTGTCCCCCCTATGTTTAATGAGCAACACGTGGTTCGCATGCACGGTCGATGATATGTGCGCTTTAGCGGACGTACATGGGGACGAACCATGTTATAGTATAAGTATTGTTTGTTATTGTATTTTGATTTTTTAGACAAATTACTATCTCTGACCTTATCATTTCATCATTTCACGGTATCTTACCCTTCTTTATTGATATTCCCGAGATGTCCCACGTGGTATTAACCCTTTCAACCCTAAGTAACTTGAATGGACGGTGATATTTTAATTTCCCGATCAATCCAATCATTACAAAGTGATTTTCAGACTTGTTCATTTATAAAAAGGGGTCGTTTTTATTCTTCTAAAAAAATATGAAAATTACTTGCAAAATGTGCATATGAGAAAGCGGGTCGTTACAAGCCGCCTCATGTGGATCTACAATGTTTGCAAACATCATAAAATAGGTCTGTAATTTTGAAAGGGTTAAGAAAATTCAGTATCACACGGACATGAGCGTGAGGCAAATCGCTTACAGCACCTCCACCTGCTACATCGAGCTGATCACCTGCTCATACAGACAAACAAACTGTGCTGTAGTTTGTGGACGTGACTTGGAGAAATGTGGCTTTTCGGTTTTGCAATCAGTGTATATCTGATCAGGATCTGCATTATTCGCCATTACATCAGTAAAACATCCTTCTAACAAGCAATATAGATGGTTATCAGGCTACAATAGTGTGCTATTTGATCAGGAGCTACACTGGTCACACATGCCGTAAGCCACAGTTCTCCAGTCACAGTAACATTTATACATTGCACGTGCAATGTTATTCTGAGGACTTCACTGACATTGGAACAATTACTTTGAACTGTGCAATTTTCTTATAATAAATGTTGATCAGTTGCAAAATAAATGCGTCATTTGTTCTTCACTTTCCCATAGAATTGCATTGTGCTAATTCTTATTATATAACATGTCCAAGATAGACATGTCAACCATGACTGCCAGTGACAATGGTGCTGCACTCCGTATCGGCATAAAATGTTTCACGTCTAAATAGGCGCCGGATTCGTGACGGATTCCCATTCAGTTACAGTGGGGTCAACGTGTAAGTGCACACACGAACGAACACGACAGGTTGGAACCAACCTGTCGTGTTCGTTCGTGTGTGCACATACACGCTGACCCCACTGTACATACAGCATATGCTGCATAAATACATATTCGTCTAGTTACCATGGTTACTAGACGAACTTTGCGTTTATGCGATATCTCTAAGTGATTCTAACTCACCTGTGCTGCACACAGGGCCAGCGTGAACTGATTCACGTCGAAAGATACACCGGTTTCATGACGAGACGCAACAATGTGTTCTTGTAAACAATTATTGGATTTACATTTATTGAGCATATGCTGCATATGCAGCCTATGCTCAATAAATGTAAATCCATCAATTGAAATTTACAGACTATTCTACATCTGCAAGTACGAACATTTTAGTCGTACGAAGTTTAGTGAAACGACCCCCAGATCACTCAAGCACTGTTGTAAATCCAAGTAAAATGCACTGGTAATATAAGAATCCTGAAGGATGGATTCATCGCTAATACATTTGTATATACATACCCTTCCAACCTCTTGAAGTCTCGGACATGGATGCAAAACTTATTCGCCTATTGTTACTCAACGAATGCAGCAACATCTATTCAACAACTCGATGCTGGCAACTCTGACACTAATGCAAAACATATTCAACACAAACTTAAATGTACATGCCCACAGTATATACTCGTTACTCGCCACTCGGCCACGAATGCAAAACCTATTCACCACAAACTAGTTGCTGGCTACTAGGCCACGAATGCAAAGCGTGCTCTAATCAAACTTGTTAGTGGTCACTCGGCCACGAATGAAAGACTCGTTCCTGGCCATTCGGCCACGAATTACAAACCTATTGAACATAAACTCGTTAGTGGCCACTCGGCGACAAATGCAAAACCTGCTAAACGAAAACTCGTTAGTGATCATTCGGCCACGAATGCAAAACCTGCTCAACATAAACTCGTTAGTGGTCACTCAGCCACGAATGCAAAGCCTGCTCATCACAAACTCGTTAGTGGTCACTCAGCCACGAATGCAAACTTGCTCATCCCAAACTCGTTAATGGTCACAAACTCGTTCGGTCACTCAGCCACGAATGCAAACCTGCTCATCCCAAACTCGTTAGTGGTCACAAACTCGTTAGTGGTCACTCAACCATGAATGCAAACCTTCTCATTCTCCACCGTAGTGTCACTCAGCAAACGATGCACTGCTCATCACAAACTCGTTAGTGGTCACTCAGCCACGAATGCAAACCTGCTCATCACAAACTCGTTAGTGGTCACTCGGCCACGAATGCAAACCTGCTCATCACAAACTCGTTAGTGGTCACTCAGCCATGAATGCAAACCTGCTCATCACTCGAAAGTGTCACTCGTTAGGTGGTCACACTCGTTAGTGGTCACTCAGCCATGAATCAAACCTGCTCATCACAAACTCGTTAGGGTCACTCGCCATGAATGCAAACCGCTCATCACTCGAGTGGTCCATCGCACGAATGCAAACCTGCTCATCACAAACTCGTTAGTGGTCACTCAGCCACGAAGCAAACCTGCTCATCACAAAACTCGTTAGTGGTCAAAAACTCACCGCCCACGAATCAGCCCCAACCTGCTCATCAAACTCCGTTAATTGGTTCACAAACTCGTTTAGTGGTCGGCCACAATGCAAAAAATGTTCATCCACAAACTCGTTAGTGGTCACACAGCCATGAATGCAAACCTGGCTCATCTCAAAGCGTTATGGTCACTCGGCCACGAATCAAACTGCTCATCACAAACTCGATTAGTGTCACACACCACGAATGAAAACTGCTTCATACAAACAAACTCGATAAAGTCACGTTTCACCATTATGCAAAACTGCTCATCACAAACTCGTTAGTGGTCACTCGGCCACGAATGCAAACCTGCTCGTCACAAACTCGTTAGTGGTCACTCAGCCACGAATGCAAACCTGCTCATCACAAACTCGTTAGTGGTCACTCAGTCACGAATGCAAAGCCTGCTCATCACAAACTCGTTAGTGGTCACTCAGCCACGAATGCAAACCTGCTCATCCCAAACTCGTTAGTGGTCAAAAATTCGTTAGTTGTCACTCGGCCATGAATGCAAACCTGCTCATCTCAAACTCGTTAGTGGTCACTCGGCCACGAATGCAAACCTGCTCATCACAAACTCGTTAGTGGTCACTCAGCCACGAATGCAAACCTGCTCATCACAAACTCGTTAGTGGTCACTCAGCCATGAATGCAAACCTGCTCATCACAAACTCGTTAGTGGTCACTCGGCCACGAATGCAAACCTGCTCATCACAAACTCGTTAGTGGTCACTCGGCCACGAATGCAAACCTGCTCATCACAAACTCGTTAGTGGTCACTCAGCCACGAATGCAAAGCCTGCTCATCACAAACTCGTTAGCGGTCACACAGCCACGAATGCAAACCTGCTCATCCCAAACTCGTTAGTGGTCACAAATTCGTTAGTGGTCACTCGGCCACGAATGCAAACCTGTTCATCACAAACTCGTTAGTGGTCACTCAGCCATGAATGCAAACCTGCTCATCTCAAACTCGTTAGTGGTCACTCGGCCACGAATGCAAACCTGCTCATCACAAACTCGTTAGTGGTCACTCAGCCACAAATGCAAACCTGCTCATCACAAACTAGTTAGTGGTCACTCAGCCATGAATGCAAACCTGCTCATCCCAAACTCGTTAGTGGTCACTCGGCCACGAATGCAAACCTGCTCATCACAAACTCGTTAGAGGTCACTCAGCCACGAATGCAAACCTGATCATCACAAACTCGTTAGTGGTCACTCAGCCACGAATGCAAACCTGCTCATCCCAAACTCGTTAGTGTTCACAAACTCGTGAGTGGTCACAAACTCGTTAGTGGTAAATCAGCCATGAATGCAAACCTGCTCATCACAAACTCGTTAGTGGTCACTCGGCCACGAATGCAAACCTGCTCATCACAAACACGTTAGTGGTCAGTCGGCCACGAATGCAAACCTGCTCATCACAAACTCGTTAGTGGTCACTCGGCCACGAATGCAAACCTGCTCATCACAAACTCGTTAGTGGTCACTAAGCCACGAATGAAAACCTGCTCATCACAAACTCGTTAGTGGTCGCACGGCCACGAATGCAAACCTGCTCATCACAAACTCGTTAGTGGTCAATCGGCCACGAATGCAAACCTGCTCACGAATGCAAACATGCTCATCACAAACTAGTTAGTGGTCACTCAGCCATGAATGCAAACCTGCTCATCACAAACTCGTTAGTGGTCACTCGGCCACGAATGCAAACCTGCTCATCACAAACTCGTTAGTGGTCACTCGGCCACGAATGAAAACCTGCTCATCACAAACTCGTTAGTGGTCACTCAGCCACGAATGCAAACCTGCTCATCACAAACTCGTTAGTGGTCACTCGGCCACGAATGCAAACCTGCTCACGAATGCAAACCATGCTCATCACAAACTCGTTAGTGGTCACTCAGCCACGAATGCAAACCTGCTCATCCCAAATTCGTTAGTGGTCACTCGGCCACGAATGCAAACCTGCTCATCACAAACTCGTTAGTGGTCACTCAGCCACGAATGCAAACCTGCTCATCACAAACTCGTTAGTGGTCACTCAGCCACGAATGCAAACCTGCTCATCACAAACTCGTTAGTGGTCACTCGCCACGAATCCAACCTGCTCAATGAATCAAACCTGCTCATCCACAAACACTAGGGTCACTCAGCCATGAATGCAAACTGCCATCCCAAACTCGTTAGTGGTCCCGGCCACGAATGCAACCAGCTCCATCACCTCGTTAGTGGCCGCTCGGCAACGAATAGCAAACCTGCTCATCACAAATCACACTCTCGGCCACTGCAAACCTGTCACGAATGCACATGCCTCATCACAAACCTTTAGTGGTCAACTCGCACCAATGCAAACCGCTCATCACAAACTCGTTAGTGGTCACTCGCCACGAATGCAAACCTGCTCGTCACACTCTTATGTCAAACTCACCACTTAATGCAAACCGCTCATCACAAACTCGTTAGTGGGTCACTCGCCACAAGCAAAACCGCCCATCACTCGTTAGTGGTCACTCGGCCAACAATGCAAAAAAAACCTAAAGCTCAGATGGCACAGCTCGTCACTCGTTAGTGGCACTCAGCCATGCAAACTGCTCAAACACAAACGTTAGTGGTACACCTCAAACCACGAATGCAAACATGCTCAAATCACACAAACTCTTTAGTGGTCACTCGGCCACGAATGCAAACCTGCTCATCACAAAAACTCGTTAGTGGTTCACTCGGCCACGAATGCAAACCTGCTCGTCACAAACTCGTTAGTGGTCACTCAGCCACGAATGCAACCAACTCATCACAAAATCGTTATGGTCACTCGCTCGAATGCAAACCTGATCATCACAAACTCGTTAGTGGTCACTCGGGCCACGAATGCCAAAACCTCGCCCGAATGCAAACATGCTCATCACAAACTCGTTATGACCCTCAATCCACAATGCAAACCGCTCATCACAAAACTCGTTAGTGGTCCACTCACCAGAATGCAAACCTGCTCATCACAAACTCGTTAGTGGTCACTCAGCCACGAATGCAAAACTGCTCAATCCCCAAACTCGTTAGTGGTTCACTCGCCACAAATGCAAAACCTGCTCATCACAAAACTCGTTAGTGTCACTCGGCCACGAATTGCAAAAACCCTGCTCAAGAAGCACCTGCTCATCACAAACTCGTTATGTCACTCACCACTAATGCAAACCTGCTCATCACAAACTCGTTAGTGGTCACTCGGCCACGAATGTAAACCTGCTCAAGAATGCAAACCTGCTCATCACAAACTCGTTAGTGGTCACTCAGCCACGAATGCAAACGTGCTCATCACCAAACTCGTTAGTTGGTCACTCGGCCACGAATCCAAACTGTTCATCACAAACTCTTTATGGTCACTCAGGCCCACGAATGCAAACCCGCTGCCTCATCACAAAATCGTTAGTGGTCACTCAGCCATGAATGCCCAAACCTGCTCATTCACAAACCTCGTTAGTGGTCACTCGGCCACGAAATGCAAACCTGCTCATCACAAACTATTTGGTGGTTCACTTCATCCATGAATGAAACCTGCTCATCAAATCTCGGTAGTTGGGTCACTCAGCCATGAAATGCAAACCTGCTCAATCACAAACTCGTTAGTGGTCACTCGGCCACGAATGCAAACCTGCTCATCCCACAAACTCGTTAGTGGTCACAAACTCCATGAATGCAAATCCTGCTCATCAAAACTCGTGGTCACTCACCAGAATCAAACCTGCTCCCCCACTCGTTATGGTCACTGGCTCAATGTGGTCACAAACAAAACGTTTAGTGGTCACTCAAAGGCATGAATGCAAATTGGCTCATTCACAAATCGTTAGTGCACTCGCACGGAGCAAACCTGCTCATCAAAACTCGTTAGTGGTCACTTCAGCCCGAATGCAAACCTGCTCATCACAAAACTCGTTAGTGGTCACTCGGCCACGAATGCAAACCTAACTCATCACAAACAATACGTTAGTGTCACTCGGCCACGAATGCAAACCTGCTCACGAATGCACTCATGCTCATCACAAACTCGTTAGTGGTCACTCAGCCACGAATGCAAACCTGCTCATCCCAAACTCGTTAGTGGTCACTCGGCCACGAATGCAAACCTGCTCATCGCAAACTGTGGTGGTCACTCACCACGAATGCAAAACCTGCTCCATTCCCAAACTCGTTAGTGGTCACTCACGAAATGCCAAACTGCTCAACGCAAACTCGTTAGGTGGTCACTCACCACGAAAGCAAATCTGCTCCCACTGAATGGCACTCGGCACCGAATGCAAACCTGCTCATCGCAAACTCGTTAGTGGTCACTCAGCCACGAATGCAAATCTGCTCACGAATGCAAACATGATCGTGATTCACAAACTCGTTAGTGGTCACTCGGCCACGAATGCGAACCTGCTCACAAATGCAAACCTGCTCATCACAAACTCACTAGTGGTCACTCGGCCACGAATGCTAACCTGCTCACGAATGCAAACCTGCTCATCCCAAATTCGTTAGTGGTCACTCAGCTATGAATGCAAACCTGCTCATCCCAAACTCATTAGTGGTCACTCGGCCATGAATGCAAACCTGCTCATCGCAAACTCGTTAGTGGTCACTCGGCCACGAATGCAAACCTGCTCACGAATGCAAACATGCTCATCACAAACTCGTTAGTGGTCACTCGGCCACGAATTCAAACGTGCTCACGAATGCAAACCTGATCAACATAAACTCGTCAGTGGACACTCAGCCACGAATGTAGCACCATCACTGACTCATCACACATCAAGACTTTCCACAATACTGCCATGGCCTTCGCTGATGTGAATTTAACACAAAATCAACAAGACAAAAAATAAGACAAATTCGCCAAACGCGATAAATATACGTACAATAAAACAGCAATTCCATTCCATAATTCAACAGGAGAAATGGGGCTTATGGGTTCTGCGATCAGTGTCGATCCAGATCAGCCTGTGCATCCGCACAGTCTGATCTGGATCTACAATGTTTGCCATTCGATCAATCAAACAAACCGTCATATTTCTAAGCAATATAGATTTTACAGTCACGTGGAGATTTGCTTAGCAAGTTAACACTTACACTGCTGAATTAAATTTTGTCGTATGCTGTTAATGTTTTATTTTCCATTTTCCTAGCAAAAACATGCTTTGACAGCACTTTAGAATCAGTTTGCGAAGCTAATCTCCACGTTACTGTAAGTATTGGCATTGCAAATACGATAGGCCAGCTCAATAAGTTTATACTTCCCTTATATGTATAATCTAACGTGGTGAGCTCTTCAACGGCTGAGATAAAAAAAAACAACAAAAGGGACATGATGGCCCTAATTCGCTCACCTGACTCCATGAACACCAGAGGAGAATGTGACATTGAGTTCATATGTGTTTTAAAAAAATTGTGCTATTTTTAGATGGCAATCATCTTGGATTAAGCGATGACTCTCATTTTACCAAATCTGAAAATGCTTCACCCAAGGATCTTAACTTACTATGAAGTTTGGCCAGCATCGGCCATGTGGTTACTGAGAAAATGACGTTCAAAATCTCGAATAAATGGACATTTTGGAGGCCATAATGGATGGCATAATCAACCGATTCCGACAAATATTGCACCAGAGCAATCGTCTCATCGATACCTTCAATTTGATATATGACATGAGCATATTTGGTCAAAAATAAAATTTTACCCCACGGGACACGCCCATTTTTGACCCCGGGGTCACCATTTTAACACATTTGAAAGAGCATTCTACGTCCATCATTCCTACCAAGTTTCGTCGAAATCCGGCCGGCGGTTCATGAGAAGAAGATTTTTTAAGAATTTGTGCTATTTTTAGACGGCGGCCATCTTGGATTAGCGACGACCTCCATTTTAACAAATCTGAAAATGCTTTACCCATGGACCATAACTGTGAAGTTTGGCTACCATGGGCCAAGCGGTTCGTGTGAAGAAGAATTTTGAAATCTCTAATAAACGAACGACCTTTTGATGGCCATCTTGGATAAAATGACCTACCAAGTTTTGTCGAAATCCGGTTGGCGGTTCTTGAGAAGAAGATTTTTTAAGAATTTGTGCTATTTTTAGACGGCGGCCGTCTTGGCTTACGTAATGACGTCATTTTAACAATTTTGAAATCCCACTACCTAAGGACCATGACCATGAAGTTTGGTGACTATAGGCCCAATGGTTACCGAGGAGAAGACGTTTGAAAATATTCACGACGGACGACGACGGACGACGACGGACGACGGACACATTGCGGTAACAATAGCTCACATGAACTTTGCTAAGGTGAGCTAAAAAGGCAGATATATTGACTTCCGGTAAGTAAATATGGCAAAGAAGTATATGTCTACGCTCAGGGAAACCGATAATTCTCAGATAAATTGCTGATTCATTGTATTGTTTTTAGCAAAATAAGTTGATTATTTCATTTCTGTATTATGTAAACGACACTGCGGTTAGTAAAACTAATGTATTTTCTTAATTTATCCATGCATGTATGTATGTGTGGTGTATTGTCACAACCAAGTTATTCAAACATTCATTCAGTTTCCATGTCCCTGATTCAAATGATGCATCAAAACGCAACAGACAGCAATGCCACTACAGAGAGAGGTGCTGGTTTTTGAATAGACATAGCACTATGGCAAAACGGCTTCCGATACTCTTCCATAGTACAATAACAGAAAAAGGAAAATGTCAGATTAAAACACAATAAAAGTAAAAGAACGATGTAGAGACATAGCATGCTAGTCTAGTTTTTGAACTGGCGCATTCCAGTTGGTCAAACCAATAGCGATCCACGTATTAGCAACAGCGCCCCATTTGCTAATACAGATTTAACTTACTAAACAAATTCCCAGGGGTCTGTAATTAATTAGCTACGAAATATACCGCGGCTATCAGAGAACATATAAATGCTTTCAGTGTGTTACCTGCGCTTGCCGATAACAGTTAATGCTGTGCTCAATAGCCGTGTTGCATCACTAGACAATCGTACCACAACTACCAACCTGCTTCATCAAACACATTATAGACCAAATCACTCAAAACCACACCGGGACCTTGGGGACGTCCCGCGAGTCTTTGAAGCAAGTTGGATATTGTGTCTGACTGTGAAATTGATATTACTGTCTGTTCTATATACGTTTGGCTGCCGACGAACATTTGGCCATTAAACACATTAAATCTTTAAAATATTTAATTGTAGGTATTTTTCATCAATAACAAAAAAGTCACCCTCCCCAAAAAAAATATTTTATGAAATTCCATTATTAAATATTTATTTCATTGCGAAAACTAAATTTTCCTGGGGGCTGAAAATAGATTTTTTAAAAATATTTTTTTTATTTGTGGACCGATTTCAAAATCTAACTTGTTTGGGATCAAAAAAATGAAAAAAATTGGAAATTGACTCCCATAGAAAAATATTTTTTTCGCAATAAAATCAATATTTGATGGAATTTCATCAAATAAATTTGTTTGGGGAGGGTGACTTTTTTGTTATTGATGAAAAAGTACTTACTTTTTAATACTTTTTACATTTAATGTGTTTAATGGCCAAAAGTTCGTCGGCAGCAAAACGTGGAACAGACAGTAGATACAATGGTGGCTATATAGAACAGCATATTTTTCATCAAGTTTAAACACACTAACTCAACAGATATTCTTACGCGGTGAGTACGGCAAAGAAAAGAATCTAGACATTTAATGGCATGGACACTGTTTGCTTGTAGAACCTGATCAATTAATGTAATAATCTACTTTACAAAAATGTTAATGTACCTTTCACATAATTTTCAAGCATACTTTTGGGTTGAGTTTTTAATTCTGAACATGTTTGTCATGTGACGTAGATTCAATTCCAGCAGCTGACCTTTTGCGCCACCACCATTTTGGTCACAGGAGATTGAATTTATCTCTCTCAACATTAATTAATGCCTAATGTTAATTAGTGAATATCCAGAGCTGGATGGGGGCAGGTTATGGGAAATAGGTCCCGGAACATCCATACTAAAATGAAAGTAGCAAAGAATAGCCACCTGTGTGGTATCTGTTTAGGTTATATAGGAAACAACACTGGAAACAACAACAACAAACAACCCAACCACTATTGTTGTGCAATAAGGCCGTTTGAACGCTTTTTTACATGTACAGTGCAACCTCTCTACAACAGCCACCCATGGGAAGACGCAAAATTGGCTGTTATAGAGAGGTGGCTGTTGTAGGGAGGTTAATGCTGAATTATCGTCTGATGTTTATTTATTTTCTTCAATAATTCTCAATAAAAACATGTTTTGACAGCATTTTAGAATCATTTCCAATGGAAATGATTCTAAAGTGCTGTCAAAACATGTTTTTATTGAGAAAGAATGCAAAATCAACATCAGACGACAATTTTCATGCTCAGAAGTCTAAGGGTCAGATATAGAGGAAATCATCCATTTGGGATATATAATAGCGGCTGTTACAGAGACGGTGTTGTTGTAGAGAGGTGGCCGTTCGGGGAGGTTCGACTATATTGTTCATTCAAGACGAGCTTAGAACATTTTGAAGACATTTTTAAATGGGGAACAATGGCGTTGACATTTAGAAAGAAAGTCGGTGTTCGTGTATTCATCACCAGTTGCCCCTTTCACTAAACTTCTTACGATAAAACTGTTCTTACAAAGAGGTTTAGTACATGTACATGTAATTGCAATATCAATTAACGTGGCTAACAACTGTCACCATTCTACACCTACTGGCACATCATTGCAATATCGATTTTCCAGCATACAAGGTGTATGATCACGTGGTACTAACAACAACAACAAGTACTGACACTTCCCGAATCCATCCGATTCAAAGTACGTATTATTTTATATTGCTTTATAAGCTGCATTTGATGGTCTCTGTACTTTGGACAAAACTTCTGCCGTATTTGCGAATAATCGATTTCCGTGTCATATTTCATCAAAATCCGTTTCATATTAAGGAAAATATCAAATAATACTTACTTTGGAGTGGGCAAGATTTCAACACTTTCAGACACTGTTGTTGTTGTTTTAACCACGTGATCATGCACCTTGGCATAGGCTCTTACGAACATTTGCTCTTATGAACCTCTTAGTCATACGAAGTTTGGAGACACAAGACCACAGCTTCGTAGCACACATGGACAATAAGCGTTGTTGGACAGCATGACGGTCTGCATGGTTGGATGATTTCTGGTGTGTCGTGTTGTCGCCACAGCTGCTTTGTCGTGTGTTCGTACTGTCGCCACATAGCTGATTTGTCGTGTTTTCGTGCTGGCGACTTGGCAAACATTAGCCACCATAATTGGATAATACGTCATTACGTCCCATTTGCGCGTACGACAGGATTCACAAAGCACGGGAGAAGTAAACTGGAAACTTTTAATGACTGAGTGGTCGGGCTCACGCCGTTGTGAGTTTACACAGTTAGGCGTACTAGCCGAACGTAATTAGCCAGAAATCGCGTGGGTGTAGCCGTCGGCGCCAAAACCGAGACACGCATGCGCAGTGGTATATACGCAAAGGGAAAGAAGGTAAAGGCAATACTTATGTCTGTGGACTCAGCGTAGGTTAGAAATCACTAAATAGTGTTACTATACTAGATGACTTTAAAAGCGGTTCACCCTGATGGATTTGCATGATGCCCTACTATTTATGCGCAACCACGATAGTGGAGGGGGCATTCCTTCCTTCCGTCCGTCCGTCACCAACATTGTAAGTCTTAACATGTTTAAACCGTACTAGCTACATACCTGAAACGTTGTAGATGTGCAAAGTTTATTTCGATTTTTTATTCGACCTCGGGGTCATGAATTATCTCCCCCTTTTCGACTTAGAATTGTCTTGGCTTGTAAGTCGTAAAGCTTGTAAACCGTAATAGCTACACCCCTAACACTTGGTATGTATCTTCATTATTATGAGTAGATGAGCAAAGCTTATTTCGATATTTGATTTGACCCCTGGGTCATGGATTATCTCCCCCTTTTCGACTTAGAATTTGGCAATTTCGCCTTGTAAGTCGTAACACTATTAAACCGTACTAGATACATACCAGCACAGGGTATGTAGCTTCCTTATGATGAGCAGATGCGCAAAGTGTATTTTAGTTTTTTTATTTGAGCCCCGGGCCATGTATTACCTGCCCCTTTTATAATTATAATTTGGCAATGTTGCCTTGTAAGTCGTAAAACGTTTTTAACCGTACTATATACACACCTGAAACTTAGTATGTAGCTTCCTTATGATGAGTAGATGCGCAAAGTTTATTTCGATTTGTTATTTGACCCGGGTCATGGATTATCTCCCCATTTGTACTTAGAATTTGCCTCGTTTATTTTATCAAAGAAGTATGTGGAGCATCCGTGTTCTGTGAACACATTTTATAGTTTAATTTGAAACGTGTATTATGTGCAACATACACATACGCATAAATAACATTTTCATAAATTCCCAGGTCTGAATACGCTCACATGACGTCCCTGTCGCAGGCCCGTACGCAGGATTTTCTATTGGGGGGGGGGGGGGGGGTGGGGGGGTCAGGGGCGAGCCCCACATAGTGGAGCGAGTACGTTATGGGGGTCCGGGGGTATGCTCCCCCTGAAATTTGTTAAACCTAGATGGCATGAAATGCACTCTCCTGTATTTTAAGTCATTTAAATTCGGATTTCAACGGTGGTAAATTGTGATATTTTCATGCAAATTACCTGTACTGAGTATATTAATGCATTTCAAGATTTGTTGAGATTACTGTTTGAAAAATAGCGGACCTCGGCGAATTTAGGGGGGTGCGTACGCACCCGTCGCACTGTGTCGGACCACTGTATGTCACAGAAAGTTGTGGAATGGCGAATCTTAAGGTAGTTGTACCCTTCGTGTGGCCCCATGCAAAGTCATTGGAGATCTAACAAAAACCCTACTAATAAAACAATAGGGACTGACATAAATGATTGTGATTGTGATCAGTAAGTCATTGTGCAGATACTGCTACCAATAAAAATGCACACACACCTGTAGTATGCAAATAATATACCAATGTTGATGATGTAGCACATGCATATATTTACGTCTCTACACAGGTGTGTAGAAGCTCCATTATACATGTAAAACACCAACATGTGATTATTATTTTCTAACTACAGCATATTGTGTCATATCCTTGTTGGAACATATATATGTATACATTATTTATTGGTGTATGTAGCTAACGGTTTATGAGTACGTTTTTTTATTATATTTCCATAGACTTTACATGGGGCCATAAGAAGGGTAGAACAACCTTAAACGTGTATGGCGCACTACGCTTGATCTGGACCTGGCAACCACGGTCTGTGCAACACCAACTTAGAAAAATCCCAAACTTTGTGTATGTCATTTACATTTAGTCCTGGCATAGTAACACTGTTAAGATCCTTTAACTTTCATGTAGGTATTGTGTTAGCATAACGTGTTCACTGACCAACTTTTCTGTCGGATTTTGCACGTGCATTTTCAGTATATGTGTTCAGGAGGAAAGGTGGCTCGAGTGCACAGAGCGTCACGGTTGACTGGATAAACCCTGATTAGGCGAGAATGAGCACGAGGGAAGTCATATTTACGTGCACCCGCAAGTCTCTAATATAAAGGGGCATTCACACTATAACGAATTGGCACAGCGTATGCCAGCGTACGGGATTTTTTTGGGAATTCGCTGCCATACGTTGACGTTCGTCTGGACATCGTTTTGAATTCGTTTTTATTCGTGTTAATACGTTCCCGTACGTTGTTGTTCGTTCCGTGCGCCGAAAGATTTTGTGCATGCACACACTTTTTCGACGTGTGCCAACGAACAGCCCGTACGCAGAGGGTAAGCTCGGTAAACGCAATGCGAACGTTTTGTACGTCCGCAGTAAGGTAGCGGTTAGTTACCTGCACGGTCTCATTCGTCCACCCCAAGCGAGGTCATTTCCTAGCATTAAGGATAGGAATTGAGAAGTACAGCTTCTGGATTAGAGTGTCTCATAAGTCAAAGTTGGTTGGCCCTTTCAATAGGGGTGACACTATACTAAACACGCTTTACTTACTTGCTATTACAAATAAAAAGTACAAATTATGATAAGACACAAACTTCAAGTTTGAAAGAGTTTTTTTTATTATTTACAATAGATTATAATGATCAAACAATAGTAATTCAGGTGACAATATAATCACACATGACAATATAATATAGTCACTTAATATGTATCCGAACCCTTGGAAGGAGGAGTGTCAATATTGGGGTTTTGAATGTCACCAGGTGTTGGCCAAAGAGCCGAGATTCACATACATCATGTTGCAATATCCAGACACAGGGTCACTCTGTTTGAGGAACTGCATAGGCGAACCAAGCAAATACAGGGATGGAGATGATGTAGACAGGGATGATGAGGTTGCCATGGTTACCGGTAATGATGCCGTTACGGTGACGGAAATGGCCGCAGGAGATGGATGCGGCATGGAGGACCACTGGACGGGCAGCTGCTGCTCCTGCTGAACTGGAACTGCAGTAAATGAAACTGGAACTGGCTGCTGCTGCAACAATGGAGAAGTCGGCTGGCGGAGGTAAGGCTGCTGGTTGTAGACTTGCACATACTCAATGGACTGGGAGTGCCATGGTGACCTCTGAACTGAAGGAGATTGTCTCAACTTGTGGGGAGGAGGTGACGAACTATAACTTGTCCCAGACTGAGAAGTGCATGAGGGTGTATTTCACGTAGTTGGCGAAGGAGGAGCGCTTTGGATTGGCGATTGGCTCCGCCTGGGCAGCAGCAAGGGACTAGATGACTTAAATGGACTTCTTCATGCGGCTTTGCAGCATCTCTAGTTGCTTATACCTGCGTACAGACGTCACGTGATCGATTTGAATTCGCAGACCATACGCAGAGAGTACACACAGCTCGTTAGCCGTTCGTTTAGAGATCGTTGACATTCGTTCCGCATTCGCTCTGGTTCGTTAGTTTGTAAGTTACTGATAAGTTATGAATTCGTTTTGAAGTCGTTTTGAATTCGTTTCATTCGTTGTCAGTTCGTTCCGTCCAGCCCCCGGGAATCTATTCGTCGGATATTTTGTGCTTATTCGGACTTTGCAAATTTTCTCCCGTACGCTGGCATACGCTGGGCCAGTTCGTTATAGTAGTCCGGGAGCAGAGAGGGTTAACCCTGCATTGTTGTATTAAGTTGTTTTCACTGTTGATTTGGTAGCTAAGGGTCTATACTTTCAGAAACTGCTTGATGACATGTTGTCACCCTTGAGCAATTTGAGAAATTCAAGATGGCGTCCAAGATGGCCTCCATTACCTATAAATGACCATAACTCCCTAATTATTCACCCTAGGAAGGTGATTTTTGTCTCTATACCTAGGTTTTAGGGGTCAAGCTATCCATTATAACTAAGTATTATGTTAATATCGTATTACATAATGGTAATTTCCAAGATGGCTGCCAAGATGGCCACCGTAACACTAAAATTGACATATTTCCTTAACTATTTACTCCAAATTAGTCGTGAAGGTGTCTATCACTAGGTATTTTGGAGACACATCTATCTGTATCAGATCAAAGTTCATATACTGATGATGTCATCTAGAAATCCAAGATGGCTGCCAGTTTACAAGCACTGGTATATCTTCTATACTATTCAATCTTGGGAAAAATATGAAAAGGTAAACGACCACAGGTATTATATTATAACAAATGTTCTTTAATTTTAAATCTGAATTCTCACACAGACTACCAAAAGCATATTATACAATTTATATTTAAGGATGGCTACCACTTCACCAAATAATTTACACTGTTGTACAATGTGTTGCCCATGTGCATCGCAAAGACATGCAATCAACTATGATGTCGGGTTACAGCAACCCTGATTATAGCAGGCGCAAAATATTGTGCATTTCGTGTTTGCAGAGTTGCAACTACAAGCACGTGAACTGCATGGAGTAGTACTGTGGTATCCACATTTCATTAGACGTAGTACCATCTCTGGGGCTAGTTCGACTTCATCAGGGAGGGTGACTGGTTGAAGGGACTTGTTTTGGTCATCCTTTACCCAACCATATTCCGTTGAGTCCAACTCGGGTGGATTCTGCGCTTCCAGTGACTGCCATACCAAAGCCTGATGGTGAGCTCTTTTAACATTTTCCTTGAATGCCTCAGTTGTTGGTGGCAAGGTACACAACTTCGGTGTTGATGACCCTTTGCCTGTTTTTGACAGCCATACCTTTAACCTTGTCTCTGACATTGTACTACAGTTTGTTTGTCCATAGCACGCGGAAATGAAGGAGGTAGCCTGTTGAATAACAGATTCCATAGAATGCCCTGGTGCACCCAACAAGTTAAGTGAGTGCCCCGATCGAAGTGTTTTCAGTACAGTGGCCTTTCCAATTCCAAAATAGGAGGCAACTGTGTCACAGCCCGAAAGTGCATGTGCCGGGAGTATTCCTTCGACTATCTCAGAATGCTTCTGCACAGTTTTGCCTATATCAACCACCGTCCTTCCTTTGATGGGGGACTCCATCAATACAACATTCTTGAGATTTGCCATGTGATGATAATGCAGCAACAGTACAAAGACGTCAGTCTCATCGGCAACAACGGTGATTTTGCTTTCTGCATTTTCCGCGGCACAACTCAAGACCTGTTGGACAATGACGTTATCTGCTTCTTCGTGTCAAGTTGCCAGATCTGCCCGTGAAATGACAACTCCACCTTCACTGATTTCGATTGGCACTGGATCTGCTCCTGTTACCACTAACTTGTGATGTCGTGTGTTGTCCTCGTGAAACTTCTTATCCTGGACTAGTTCATCAACTATCAGTTGCATCAGTTGCTTCTTGTTTTTGGAAGAGGCTAGTAGAATCTTCTGCGCTGGAAGTTTACTGTTGACTTGCAAATGATGAACCCTACTGACACCAGTTGCCCTAGATCCTCTGGTAACACTCTTTGTGCTGTAATCATAGTATCTTTCAACTATCAGATACACGTCCTCGACCCGTAACCTTTTTTCTATGGCATATTTGAAGTTCGCTATATAGTCATTGACAGACCCATCAGCAGGCCAAGGAACTACCCAGAGTATTGCTGAGCCATCGAGCACACTAACATTTGCACCATCAGCAACTCTATCAGACACCTCAACTTGGAGAATTTTCTTCAAGGTAGATTTCGATTTCGCAATCCTCATATCTCCAGTATCATCAAACATGGACGTTGGAACTGGCGCAAGTGCACGGCCATTGATGTCATCATGGTATCTGGGTGTGACGGGATCATGTCTATTAAGGGAAGGTAAACAGCATTCGTCTTTGGTTGTGCTGAATGACCCTGTCGACGTGCAGCCCCAATGTTGTACCCATTGTACTCAGGACAATCTAGTGTGTTGTTCATGTCTTGAAGGAACGCGAAGTCCATCTCACTGGCTCTTCTCTTTGAAATTACTTGTTGTGCCAGCATACGCAGGGGCTGAACTGATCGTTTGGGGGTGTTCTGTGGCATTGGAGGCTTCTTGGGACCATTATATCTCTCTATCTCGACGTCATACTCGAGTGGCTCAACCATGTCTTCCTTTTCCATGCCTGATGGTGTCTTCTTGGACTGTTTCACTACTGTTACTATCTGGTTGTGTGAGCAGCATGGCAAGGGAATGGGTGGATGACTTTCCGTTTGGAGACGATATGTCAGTATCAAAATTGTCTACAATAACCTGAACCAAGCTTGAACTTGAAGTTGATAGGCCTGGTAGTGAAGGTTCCATGGTTGTGGCTTTGGCAGCTGCATGTTTAAAACGCCGTACTTCATCGCAGGTACATGTAACACCATACTCTTGTAACACGTTGATAAGTTTTTTTGATCTCCTCATCTTGATGCCAAGAGTAATTTGCAAACTAGTGGGATGGTTTTTCATCACCCCAGTTACCATTATCATCAAAGTGTCACTCACAGTGTCTCTACATTTCTGTCGGTTAACCCTAGTATCATAACAACCTTTATCTAATGTTATTAGTTTGACCTCATGCCTGATGACTTTGCACAGTTTGTTGATTTTTACATCAATGTCATCATCCTCGTCTTGAACCAATCGCATACATTTTGCAGCTATAGATCGCAAGCTAACAATGTCTGCTAACCCTGGAGACTTTAAAACCACCAACTCATCTCCGAATCGTTCGCATAGGCTTGGGACAATTAAACGACGTGTCAGCCTATCACCCCCGACTTATTTGTATGCTTCATGCAGCTCAACTGAATTCAGGAAGCCGGACAAGTCTTTGATCATTACAACAAGTGATTCAAAGGCACGATCAATGTTAACTTGGCTATCAGACTTGGTTGCAGCTGAAGCCACATTTTTTTCTGACAAGAAGCTATTTCGGCAATCCACATGATACCTTGCATCAGCTGCGTGAAGGTCACTTACAGTGATATCCACCCGTTGCCGCACAACGTCTGATAACTCATCTTGACGCCGTTTGCAGGCTTCAAGAATAGTTTGCTTGAGTGACTTATTGCCACCTGCGCCGCCTATTTCCCGACATGAATATGCTGGTCGCCAACGTTTTGGGTTTTTCGGATCATTTTCAAGCACACAAGTTTCACCACAAAACAAACAATGTTCTTTGAAGATAAATCCTGGTAGTGATGAACGTCTCCTGGTCTTTGGTGGAATGTAAGACGAAGCACTTTCTGGATTCTTCCTTTTGTGCCTTTGAACCTGGACGCTTAAAGTGTATGTTGAAGCACAGTTTCTGTGACAATTAACTGTGCATTCAGGATTTTCACTAACGTTTTCTTCAAGAAGTTCATGATACCTGTCCCCGTAGATTTTGCTATGCTTGATAAAGTTTTGAATTCTGACAGGGCCAGTGTCTTTCAACGGTTCGGTCTTATTCTCACATCCAAATTTGGACACGAAAAAGCACTGTTCTTCATTCATTTTTTACTCGTCATACGGGCAGCACCTTAAAAGACAATAGTGAAGTGTTAGTGCCCGTCTATTACAATATGATATTAACATAATACTTAGTTCTAATTGATAGCTTGACCCCTAAAACCTAGGTATAGAGACAAAAATCACCTTCCTAGGGTGAATGGTTACTTTCTTAGATTGGCAGAGACAACATAATGTCCATACAATCACCGTTGGAGTCGACTACATCGTTTTTTTCCGGGTAGCAGACGAATCAATTTATGATTTGTTGTTGTTGTTGTTGTTGTTGTCTGTTAATTCCTCCGCTGACTTTTCGGCACCCCTGGTATTCTATACCGAAGTACTGCACCAGACAGTAAAAAATACTTCAAAGATTTAGTACAAAATGAACGATTTTTCAGTTAACCAACCCTACTATTAGGGAGTTATGGTCATTTATAGGTAATGTCTGCCATCTTGAATTTCTCAAATTGATCAAGGGTGACAACATCAAGCAGTTTCTGAAAATAGAGACCCTTGGCTACCAAAATCAACAGTAAAAAAAACTTAATACAACAATGCAAGGTTAAGGGGAAAAATGGCAGTTGACTCCCAGACTATAGTGTGAAGGCCTCTTAAGCATGTATAATAACCTATGAGACACGCCATGTGATTTTGTACCTAAAACATGTGCGATATCTCATGAAAAATATTTACAAAATTTACGATATTTTCCGTAAATGAGGACGAAAGTTGACGAAATTTTCATAGCAAATGCGGAATCGAATTTGCTATGAAACTTTCGTCATCTTTCGACGTCATTTACAGAAAATATCCCAGTGTCTGTAAATACATTTCATGAAAAATCGCACATCTTAGGTACAAAGTCACGTGGCGTGTCTCATATATACCGTGATATGATGAGTTTTAGAGTCCACCAGTTTCTTTACCTTTCCCGGAATACTCAATATGAGACAAGCCATGTGATATTGTACCTAAGAAGATGTGCGATTTTTCATGAAAAATGTTTACAGGAACGGCAATATTTTCTGTCAACGACGTAGAACGTTCACAAAATGTTTAAATGCGGAATTCCGAATATTTCTTCAACGTTCGACATCATTTATGGAAAATATCGTAACTTTTGTAAATAAGTTTCATGAGATAATATCGCACATGTCCTTAGGTACAAAATCACATGGCGTGTCTCATAAGTGTATAACCAACAAATATATTGACTATAATATTATAGACTATAAGACTAATTATGTTTAAAAAAACAACAAATGAGAAAACTATAAATTGCTTTGAAAGTCCCCAAAAAGGTCAATAAAGCCATTTATTCCACGTCCACATGTCAGCCCCCTCCCCCCCCCCCATGCAATAGCAAGGGGGCATGGCATATTGCGTTGCTCTTGATGTTCCGTCCGTCCGTCCGTCCGTCCGTGTACATTTACGTCGAAATATTTGTAAGTGTTCTCCAACATGCAATATCTTCAATAACTCGTGATCGATTGCTTCGATACTTGGACACTTGGATCACCAGGACATTTGTCACACACTCGCGCCACCATTAATACGACATTGACATTGGTCACCTTCGAAATGTCGCTGAAACACTTAGCCATTTTGTTGCGTCGAAACGTTTGTAAGAGTTTTTCCAACATGTAATATGTGCAATATTACACGAAGGATTGCCCAGGGGGCATACCCATGTTTTACAAACATAATCTCTTGTTGAGCTATATGTCAGAGCTCCAGATAAGCTGCGTATTTGCTTAAATACCCAATTAAAATTGCCAAAAACCCAATTGAAATCAGAAGTAGCGAGTATCAAAAAGCAATAAAAAAGTGTGGTGCCTTTATCATGCTGCAAAAAACAATAAACAGACCACAAATATAGAATATTTTTCTTATTTTCCATGACAACATATCTTGGTATTTCATTAGAATTGTCTCTAAGGAGACAATTCTAATGAAATGCCAAGATGTGTTTTCATTTCGAAGCAAACTATTAAGGAGAAGAATATACATAAGCTCTGTGAGCTTGTTTTCTAATCCTTATTCACCGTTACTTTATATGTATTTTGATGCATATATATACATGTATATTATTTGAAATAAATATTGTTTAAACTAATCTCTTGTTGATTCATCATTAATGTAGAAATACATGTACTAAGGTAGGATTAGACAGAAAGTCTGATATATTGTACGTTGGCCCAAATTAAACATGCAGCCGCCATCTATAAAATAGAATACCAACCACGTATAATCGTATGTCTTCCATGCAAGTAATAGAGAATGTACGTTTTTCTACCGACGAACTTTGATTATGAAACACATTAAATCTTAACAATGTATTTTTCCAATAATAACAAAAAGGTCACCCTTCCCATGTTTGTATTTGATGAAATTCAATTAAATTTTAATTTTATTGCAAAACTTACAACTTTTTATAGAATATTAACTTCTTTTTTTTTTTGGCGTTTTTCCACCAATCCCTTCACTCACCAGCTGATATTTTGTTCTATGTTAAATTCCCATAGGTAAATTGTTATTTCGCAATAAAATCAATATTTGATGGAATTTCATCAAATAAAAAAAGTTTGGGGAGGGTGACTATTTTGTTATAGATGAAAAAATACTTCCAATTAAATATATTGTTAATAGCCATAAGTTCGTCGGCAGAACAATGTGTAAAAGACAGTAGTGTCAGGCAATGCTTGAATATATCGCATGATTGCAATCTGTCAGTCTTCGTTTAAAGATGTTATGCCCCTATAAGTGGATGTGGCTGTAATCTGCACAGTCTGATAAGGATCTGCACTGTTCGCCATTCAATTAATGAAACACCCATCATGCTTCTAATAAGCAATGCAGATCGTTATCAGCGCACGTGAGTGTGATTGTTTTGATTGGGAGATACACTCAGTCGCAAATCCTATAAGCCACAATTCGCGTACATATCAGGGCCCGGTTGCTCAAAGCTTCTGTTAGCTTAACACACTGTTAAATCCTTAACATTGCTAAGGATTTAACAGTCTGTTAAGCTAACAGAGGTTTTGAGCAACCGGGCCCTGATCGCAAACTTGCAAGTTAACGATCAGGGCCCGGTTGCTCAAAGCTTCTGTTAGTTTAACACACTGTTAAATCCTTAGCATTGCTAAGGATTTAACAGTCTGTTGTTAAGCTAACAGAGGTTTTGAGCAACCGGGCCCTGATCGCAAACTTGCAAGTTAACGATCAGGGCCCGGTTGCTCAAAGCTTCTGTTAGCTTAACACACTGTTAAATCCTTAGCATTGCTAAGGATTTAACAGTTTGTTAAGCTAACATAGGTTTTGAGCAACCGGGCATTGATCGGAAACTTGCAAGTTAACCGGCTCTGGAGTCGGAATCCTTTATAGAGTTGTCGCTTTTGCGGAAATCAGCCATACTTTTTCGCAAATGACGTCTTCAAGTGGTATGATTTTGGAGGACAAGCGGATTAAATTTTCGGAAGAAATTAGTTTTGTTTGCGTTGAAAGTTACTTGTTAATTTTAGCTTAAATTAATTAACCGAATACATAGTTTTAATGTGATGGATAATGACCATTTCACGACACATACAATGTATGTTTCACAAAGTGTGCTTTTCTGGTAACCATATAGCAGAGCTACATTAAAAGAACAGGTTCACGATTTGTGGGGCGTTTATCAATTAGGAAACAAAAAGAATACATTTAATATTAGCATACCATAGTCCTGCAAGATACAGCTATAAAGCATACAGTATCACAGAAAACACAGGGGACTCCCAAGAAAGTAAAATTTTAAAACAGAGACATTTGACGTGAAAATGTGACATCACAACTCACGTAACGGTATCTGTTGAAACGACACTGGCACCACATTCTCAGTATTGTATATTCGTTTATCCACACTAACTCCCCAAGGTGCATGCTCACGTGGTTACAACAACAACAACGTCGCCCACTCCAAAGTAAGTATTATTTGATAGTTTCCTTAATATGCAACGGATTTTGATGAAATATGGCGCAGCAAACGCGTCTTCATGAGCTGCATTTGGTGGTCCAGGGAGTTCGGCACAGACTTCTGTCGTTTTTGAGAAGAATCGATTCCGTGTCGGAGACACGGAAATCGATTCTTCGCAAAAACGACAGAAGTTTGGGCGAAAATACAGAGACCACCAAATGCAGCTTAACAAGACGCTTTTGATGCGCCATATTTCATCAAATTCCGTTACGTAATAACGACAATATAAAATAATACGTACTTTGAACCGGTACTTGTTGTTGTTGTTAGTACCACATGATCATACACCTTGTAACTTATCATATATTCATGCGCAGTGTAGTAGTACGTTAACAAGAATCCAGAGTTGGTATGCTATAGACACTCTTTGCTTGCAGAAACTGGTCAATTGATGTACTAATCTGCTTCACATGCATGTTAGTGTATCATTTACATCAGTTTAATCATATGCTTTGGGATTATTTTGTAAATCGGAACATGTTTGTCATTTGAGGCGGTTTCAATTCCAGCCGTTGACATTGTGCGCAGGGTGGTCACAGGAGATTGAATTTATATTTCCTAACTATAGTAGACTTGTATTTTAATTAGTGAATATCCAGAGCAGAATGTGTGCAGATTATGGGGAAATAGGTGCCACTACGGGGCGCTATGCAGGACAGGTTAATTATGTGTACAAAACCAATTTTGTCCAGACAAAATTGAGTTTTGTAACACTAAAAATCACAAAATCCAATTATGTAAAATTCTGATATACAAAATTCATTTTTGTTATAAAGGATTCAATTTTGTAAGACAGAATTGAGTTTTGTGAACACAATTCAGTTTTGTGGGACAGAATTCAGTTTTGTCCACAAAAGTCAGTTTTGTCCACAAAAATTAGTTTGCGTAACTGATAGTCTATGTCATCTCTACGTTGATTGGTTGAGATCGGTCTTAGTCCATTTTACTAGATGGTGGAGTACACTTGCAGGTTTAAACGAGACCATTTTATCGTGGGACCTTGCTAGCACCCCGTGTATACGTTTAAACAGTAAGAATATCTTGCAACACTAAGCTACAAAGCAGTAACAAGTGTGTTTCATCCAGCGTTCTCTGAAACTTACTTCTTCAGACGCCATTTTGGATCGCTGATCGGCGACCGTGACCCATTTCTCCAGTCCAGTTTCTGACCAATGGTAGTCCTTCTTACATGCGTGTGCCATATTTGGGCAACAGAATCGAAACGTATGCAAATACGTATACGAAACGTATGCAGAATTGAATTTTGTGACACAGAATTGAATTTTGTGACACAGAATTGAGTTTTGTGGCACAAAAGTGAATTTTGTTGACAAAATCAGTATATATTTAATTTTGTTTTGTTTTTGTCAAGTTTATAGGTACAAAAATGAATTTTGTTGACAAAATTGAGCCATGCCCCACTTGGCGCCCCGTACCCACACCATCCACACGAAAAATGAAGTAGCAGAGAATAGTAAAATATGTGGTCATTGGTTAGTTTATATAGGAAAAATCAATGGTGGCGGTGGACCTATTGTTGTCTTATTGTATGACGTGGCGTCACACCGGTGCGCGCGTTTGATCACCTGACCGCATATTCCCGTAACATGCAGCATATATTCATAGAGGATTTATATAAGCTTGCTTTCAATCCAATCCCATTTGTATAATTATATATATACTACTATTGCTGCCTTACTTGTAAATTACATACAAATAAAATATGCTTAAACCAACATAGATCTATTTTCACATTCGAAATGTGCAATAAAGCACATTTTCTATAGGTTCTTCTCTGTTCAACCATGGATTGAAATACTAATTGTATATTTGATATAATTTGTCAATTTGCTTACTAGTATTTCTAAGCTGTCTTGTGGCTTGAATTGTCAAGCAACTCCTTTAACTCTTATGGGACTGATTTCCAATATGAATCTTGTTCCAAGACATATGCAAGAGTATGTGGAATTGTACATGCTGATTCTTGGTTCGCTGTCGCTGCCACATACTGCTGCCATATCAATAACTGGCAGCAGTACACTGTTGTTCGTTTTTTTTTAAATCGTACATTGTTCATCACATACACCTTTGCAAATGCGTACCAAGCCCTTTAGTAAGAATGGTGCTGATGTTGACTATGCTATCATTATATCACGCAATCGTCCATGTTCCGTGTCCATTATTTCATAAAAGAAATCGACCAGGGACTGCGACTGCTCCTCATGAGCTGTCTTTAAGGCACATACTCATATACTGACCACACGTATTGCTGATGAAAGCTGTGGTCACGGGTGGTGAGTCTGTATAACAGGGAATGTAAGCCATCCTTCTACTGTCTGTTCCACGTTTTGCTGCTGACGAACTTTTGGCTATTAAACACATTACATGTAAAATATATTTAAATGTAAGTACTTTTTCACCAATAACAAAAAATCACCTTCCCCAATTTTGTTTGTTTCACGAAATTCCATCAAATATTGATTTTGTTGCGAAAACACGATTTTCCTATGGGAATTTAACATGGGGAGTCAATTTCCAAAACTTTTCGTTTTTTTATCCTAAAGGATCAAAAAAGAAAAATTTGGGAAATTGACTCCAAAACCTGGCGAGATAGCTTGAAAATGATGTAACTAAGAAAACAAAAGTTAGATTTTGAAAATCGGTCCACAAATAAAATATTGAAAAAAAATCTATTTTTAGCCCCCATGTTAAATTCCCATAGGAAAATCGTTTTTTCGCAATAAAATCAATATTTGATGGAATTTCATCAAATAATTTTTTTTGGGAAGGGTGACTTTTTTGTTATTGATGAAAAACTACTTACATTTAAATATTTTTTAGAATTAATGTGTTTAATAGCCAAAAGTTAATCGGCAGAAAAACGTAGAACAGACAGTAGTTACATGTTTCGTATGTACTGGTAAACAATTTATAGCGACTGTTCCATATTACATTAGATGGTTTAGTGCAGTATTATGTGCACACTGTAACAAATAACCGGTATAAGGAGGGCCGTTCACGTGTGCATTCACAACAATCTATACATGTATAAGCTTCGCAATTTATTATTTTCTTCGATTTCTATAAATTTCTGCCATATTGGAAGACATATTGAATGGTATATTCATCGATGTGACTTGTAATGTATTGAAGATTATGATAGAAAAACACATTGCATATATTATTATATAGTCAGTGTCTATTATTCTTGCAATGTTACAAGTTCATTATATTAACACGTTTAATTGCGGCCATTTTGGATATATTTTTGTATTATATTGCTAACAATTTCACATCGAAAGTCAATAAATGTATTACCAGGTTTTGACATTATTAATGAGACATGTCTGGAACATGCATATTTGTATTCCGTGGCGGCCATATTGTCATAAAATGATTTTCAGACTATTCCATTTATGAAAAGGGGGTGTATTTGTTCTCAAAATGTGAACCTTACTTGCAAAAAGTGCATACACTGAAGAGACGGCTAGTCACGAGCCGGCTCACTGGATCTACAATGTTTGCCAATACCACTATACAGGTCTGTAGTGTTGAAAGGAGTAGAATAGCGTATAGTGTAATGCAACAACATTGGTGCATGTAAGTCATTTGCAGTTGCAATGCCGAAAGAGAAAAAGATGAAAATATGATATACTATCTGAGATACGAAGCACATTGATTTTAAATCGAAGTTTAGCATTTAACTCACCAGACATCGACCGAATGCACGCCGAATGATAACACATCAAGGTAGCCTGCGTTGACTACCGTCTGCCGTGAATGGGAAAAAATATCTGGCAAGGCTCAGGAAACAGGATGGGCGAGGCTCTGCCGAGCACATCCCGTTTCCGTGCCGCGCCAGATATTGTTTCCCATTCACGGCACTAACCTATTATTCTATTTATCCCGCAACACCTAAAAATGGCTTTAAAATGCAAAAATAGTATTGACTGGATATCAAAAATGTTTCACGGCACCGTGTTTCACGGCACATACGCACCGTGTTTCACGGCACATACGCACCGTGTTTCACGGCACATACGCACTGTGTTGACGGGATAAAATACTATTTACATGTAAGTACTTTTTCATTAATAACAAAAAAATCGTTTGACAGCATGTTTATCAGGCTGTGCTAGGTTGTATATACATTCATTGTTTTGAAACACACACGAATGACCACCTAAAATACAATGGGTTTATGTTGCTACGGAATAGTTCGTATTGTTTTCGTTTGTCTTAGACCACGCCTCCAACCACTTAAGGCCCCGGAAATGTGCCCGGACAGACGGACGGACGGACGGATTTAAACAACATGTACGGCATATGTGCTCAGAAAGTTGAACAACATGCATGTATCGATCGTCTACTTAGCTGTGCTATTGGTCAAGTTGGCGGACATAATATAAGCTAATTTGACATTTACGGTACTATATAACGTCATCGCTGCTGGCTACCAAAGTGTTTATATATAGCGGATGTGTGACTGTGACTGGAGAAGTGAGGCTTATGGGCTGTGCGACCAGTGTAGATCCAGATCAGCCTGTGCATCCGCACAGTCTGATCAGGATCTGGACTGTTCGCCATTCCATTAATGAAACTCCGATCATGTTTCTAATACTCAATATAGAACCTTATCAGGCTACAAACGTGTGCTATTTGATCTGAAGCTACAAGTCCCATGGGTCCCATTTCTCCAGTCACACCCACATACATAGAGCATATATATTTGGAAACAAAGCCGCTAATTGCACCAATCACTACCACATAAAGAAAGGATTGAAACAGAAATAGACATCGTGGCTAAGGACGACAGCAATTGCTAGTGGCGATACTGTTGGTTTAGTAGATGAAAGCCTACTAATGCACAGTAATTTTCGCCGGGTTTTCATTTCGCGCGAACGGCCATGACTAGACCACAGGTATTTGAACAGACGGTCAGTATGTTGGTATCATGTGGGTTGTTTGGTGGATTTTGGGTAGATTTGGGTGGATTTCGTTGGTGTTCGATAATTTACATAGTTTTGTGCAACTACTAATGCTCAATCATTACACACGACAGAAATCGTCAATATCTACACATTCACCGTTCCAAACTTTCGGACACATTTAATACTGTCAAAATACACACATAGGAACAGTAAATTACCGTACTTATGTATACGTGTAACTTAACTCGCGGGAGGTGACGTAAATTGTATGTTGGTAACAATGCACCCAAACCATCAGGGCCCGGTTGTTCAAAACATCAATTAGCTTAACGGACTGTTAAATCCTTAACTGAATGGTTAAAATCTCTGTTAAAACAGAGATTTTAACCATTCAGTTAAGGATTTAACAGTCCGTTAAGCTAACGGATGTTTTGAGCAACCGGGCCCAGATATACCGAAATATGAACCGCTCTTCAAGAACCTGTGAACTAGACTATCATTCCATGTATCTATATTATAGTTCTGTATTTTTTACTGATTTTTATTTTTCCGTTACTGTGTTATAGAGAGAAAGTAGCGGCATCGGTTTGGTCATAGAGAATAGTAGGTTAGTGCCGTGAAAAAATATCTGGCAAGGCTTAGGAAACGGGATGGTCGAGGCTCTGCTGAGCACATCCCATTTCCGAGCCGCGCCAGATATTTTTCCCATTGACGGCACTAACCTACTATTCTATTTATCCCGTCAACACCTACAAATGGCTGTAAAATGCAAAGATAGTATTGACTGGATATCAAAAATGTTTCACGGCACCGTGTTTCACGGCACATACGCACCGTGTTTCACGCCGTGTTTCACGGCACATACGCACTGTGTTGACGGGCTAAAGCTATATATCTATGCCATGACAGGTCGTTTTTGAACGTTCTCGGACTTTTCTGATAACATGTTTAGCACACAGGTGGAAGACTCGGACCTATGACACCAAAAAAATGCCTATTAAAAAAAATCCCATTACCCCACCCACTTGGTCTCGTACAGTACTATACGTTAATTCAAGGTGAGTATAAATAGCGCTATTATAGAAAGAGCCCTCTTTTTTCCGGCTCGCACAAACACAATAAACATCGATTAAATGTATGAAATATGTCTCTGGCAATCGATAAAGGTATTAGGTGTGTGAATATACTCACTTCAAATCGCTGTTTCAAGTATTTATTGAGTTATTCGTGTTTTGATTACCCCATCCAAAGCGATAGTTGTGTGTACGAAAGAATCTCACACAGAATCGGAGGCCGTCCGGCTGGATTATCGGTCATATTTGGCCGATAACTGATCGCCAGCTCAAACTAAAGTCGTGCACCATGATCATATACATTAGAGACTCCAACCATACAAAGTTCGTCCAATTGTGATCGTTCGCCGATCTAAAAAACATGTCACATGATACGAAATGCTGATCTGGATCATAAACCATATTGGTTGTTAGAAGCACGACGGGTGTTTTATTGATGGAATGGCGAACAGTGCAGATCCTGATCAGACTGTGCGGATGCACAGGCAGATCTGGATCTACACTGGTCGCAAAACCCATGAGCCAGTCAAGTTAGTTATCACTTCTAGTATGTGGCTATGTGCCCGTAAATGTTCAGGCCAATGGCCGTTGGCCCATTTGTTTCCGAATTTACTAATATATGCGATACAGTCGAAATATGTGCATTAAATGAAGGAGACGATGAAGCGGTGAGTTTAACCTAGTTAGTTCATTCTCCTATTGCACAATGCCGATATGTCAGACCGTGACAAGGGCCGAGTGTTCGTGCACATGTTATATGGGGACTCAGCCGTTACATTGTTATATTACCACAGGCACATATAAGAACCTCGTATATATCTCTTTCTGGAGAAAAACAACTGTGTCGAGCTATATAAGTGACGGTTTGGCTGTTGTTAGTTTTGTTTGTAACAGCAGTGTAATGACGTAACGTAAATGTGACCTTATGAAATGTGTAACCAGTATAGCTCCAGATCAAGTAGCACACTCATGTACACTGTAAAAAATGACGTTCCCAAATTGCACACATATTAAAACACCATTGCTGTCACACTTTTAAAACATGTTTCAAAACAGCACGTGTAATGTGTTTTGCTATGGAACACGTTTGACGTCTCACGTGTTTTACTTTGCAACACCAACAGTTTGTCCAGAAAACACCAGATGTTTAGTTATGGAACGTCTAGGACGTTTCAGATGTTTTGCTTTAGAACACCAACAGTTTGGTTAGAAAACACCAGGTGTTTTATATGGAACGTCTAGGACGTTTCAGGTGTTTTGGTTTGGAACATGTAACATGTTTAAAAACAAAACATGAAGGATGTTTCAAAGCAAAACACCTCTCTTGTTACACTTTTAAAACGCCTGCACGCGTAACATGTTTTGCTTTAAAACACAATTCAGTACGAGGTGTTTTGATATGGAACACCTCCCAAAATAACATGAACAAGAAATGCGTCTATCGAACGCGAATGCAATCCTAGTATCGTCACATAACTTCCAGTAAGCCACTTTACGCAGGGCCATGATGAAAATCCATTTTTATTTTTTATATTTTTTTATTCTAAAAATTCTATAATGCCCCTTTAATGATATAACTGATTAAAGGTACATACCCGCGCAGTAGGCACAAAATGTTCTTTATAGGAATTAAATAAGTGTATAATTATGTCACTATTCCACCAGTTCTAAAAATTACGAGTGCCCGCTATACAAATATAATCATTTATTAATTATCAATTTGCTGTTAGCGACGCGCGGCGGTAACAATCTATTTTGATAATGTGCGGGGACGACGACTTTCACATCACGGCTTGCGGTGCGCATGCGCAGTATACTACGCGCGCCAGTAGGCTTCCCAATATGTAAACAAGAATATCAACATGTCGAAACGTCCAGGACGGAAACTGTATGAAACGGCGTCGGCCAAAAAAAAAGCGAAATGTCTGAGGGACAGGCAGTACAGAGAGAGTGGTTAATATTGGCGACCGTATCACCAAATGGAAAGAGTTACGTGGAGATTTAGATTTGAACTCGAACAGAGATTTTTCTTCTCAACTTCCGATACTTCACTGCGCATGTCAAAGATGTGATATGATTGACCGTGTCACGTGACGAGTATTGGTAAAAATACCACGAAGTCGGAAAACACCCTTTCTGGTCGCGGCATCTAAAATGCGATTTAACACCAATTAACACGCTCAATAATTAAAAATAACTCGTTAGTGGGTAGACAAATGGCTCATATAAGGCATGACAGAAAATGAAAAATAGTAGTACAGTGTAACCTGCTGCGTGGGCATGTACCTTTAAAACCTGAGATAATATGGAAGGTCATATCCGCCATAATTATATTTGGCTTGATGCTTGCTGGCTGATGACATTTTAAGTTCTATCCGTCTTATTACAATTATATGTGGCTTGATGCTTGCTGGCTGATGACATTTTAAGTTCTATCCGTCTTATTACAATTATATGTGGCTTGATGCTTGCTGGCTGATGACATTCTAAGTTCTGTCCGTCTTATCACATTTCTATGTATGTGGCGTGATGCTTTATTCATTCGTACTGCTTCAATGCGTTGTGTGTTGATTACATTCTAAGTAGCTTGATGTTTAAATGGTAGTAGTCTGGTGGCACGGGCCGGTAACCTTGCAATGTCTGGCAACAAGCATTTCTTTGCATTTTTCGATAGTTCCCATTGTTTCAATAAAATTTTGCCTGGGTGGGAGCTTGTTGGTCGCTTGGCTTTTTTAAAATCCAAGATGGCCGCCATAAAATACATAAATCTAGTTATCATCATACCATCTGTTCTAAGTACTGTAGAATAATGATCTTTGTGTCTCTCTATATGCTTTCAACATTGAGGAATACAATTCTGAAGTAGTTTTATGAATTTGAAACCATCTTGATGATGTAAATCCAAGATGGCAGCCGAATTTCACACAAAAACCGCAGAAATCTATATTAAAATATATCTCAAAAGTTGTAAGTACACTAAAAGCATACTATCAGCACCTATAAGTATGCATGTAAGGTGAAAGAATGAGGACATAATGTTACTGGACCATTTGTAGTTAGTTTAATGATTTAAAATCAAGATAGCCACATCACCAAACAAACACATGTAACAGTCAAAATCGTTTGTGAATTCTGTCTGTGGGTTTGCGTAAACCGATCAAGTGGTATAGAAAATCAAGTCGACACCGGTTGATATCTGATGACAATACATTCACAGCATATTGAAGGTGTCGTAGCAAGGAGGCCTCCAATGATTTTGAATACCCCATGTTATGGACATGATGGATGAAGTAACTATACATTAGTCCTCTATTGAACCATTCTCATCAGTATCAGTGTCTATATCTTGGTAGGCTGCATCATCCAAAGCATGGTCATCATCTGTTTCTGCTTCCTTTGTGTTGAAGGGATTAGAGCAGGCCCGGCCACTACCATAAGCACAGAACATCGTACAAACAAGCTGGCGCCCCATGCAGCCACAGTTCCCACCTCTGCAAGCTCGTTCTGACACGCAACCACACCTGACCAACTTGATAATGTGTTCCGGAGCGTAGGGTATCCCATCTGCCATATTCCGTGGGTTTAGACATTTGTTTGTCTCGTCAACTTCCCATCCATAGTCTACTGCATCAAGAGCCACCGGTGGATCCCCACTCATGGCATTGTACCATTGAGCAGTTTGGTAATAAGCTCTACGTACATTCTGTTCAAAAGCTTCTGTCGTTGGGGGCAAGCTTTGCAGCTTCGGTGCCATTGTTGACTTCCCAGCCTTCTGGGCCCACTGGTGTTTGCGACACTCTGTCATCGAAGAGCACGGTGTCTTCAAGCCATAGCATGCTGCCATGAAAGTTGTCGCCTGCTTCATGACGTTTGCGATGTCTGCCGTTGGTTGACCGAGCTGATCCAGATCGTAACCTTTTTTGCTACGGCGATTGCTGTTGTCTTTCCAATTCCAAACGTCGCCGCCACCGAATCACAACCAGTGAGAGCATGTAGTGCCAATATTTGAGGAATTATATCTGAATTAGTGTCAGCTGTTTCCTTCATGTCAATGCAAGAACGACCATGGACAGGTGACTGCATCGTCAGGGACGATTCAAGCTTCTCAAGGGAATAGAAGTGGAGAAGCAGGGCAAACACGTCAGTGTCGTCACATACCACACTGACTCTTGAACCAGGATCTTCCTTTGCAACGCTGATAGCTTGCTGTGTGATGATCATGTCCGCCTCTTCGTGTGTGGATGCAAGATCCAAACGCGGCATTTTGCGGCCCTTAAATATCTGAATGGG
This sequence comes from Conchocele bisecta, assembly GCA_029237695.1. Lineage (NCBI taxonomy): Eukaryota > Metazoa > Mollusca > Bivalvia > Lucinida > Thyasiridae > Conchocele > Conchocele bisecta. The sequence goes on from CM055268.1 coordinate 84,787,090, forward strand.
TACTGCATCATCACCTGTAACCACCAACTTGTGGTTTTGTGTCACATTCTTCAGGTACTTCTCATCGTGAAGGATCTGCTCACATATGAGTTTGTTGAGCTGCGTCTTGTTGGTGGAGTTCTTGAGAACCGCATCGCGTGCAGGCAGGGATGTATTCAGATTCAGCTGGTGGACACGTGTAGCGGCAGCTCGTGCGAATCTGGTGCTGCTCTTGATTGAGTAGTCGCGATATCTGTCAAAGCACAGGAATACCTCAGCCACAGCCAAACGACTTGAGAGCCACACTTTGAAACCTGAAATGAATGTCTCCACTATTCCATGTGATGGCCAGTCAACTGTCCACAGTACAGCCGACACATCCATTATGATAGATGTTGGGTTGTTATTCAATCGCTGTGAAACCTCGACCTGCATGTTCTTCTTTAGCGCCGACTTTCCTGTAGCGACCCGCATGCGGCCATCAGCATGAAACATCGACGGAGGGTAAGCGGTTAGCTCTGTGGCAAGGACTTCTTGCAGATCGAGGTCACGCTGACTACCTAGAAGGCCGATAACACGAGCATAAATTGCCTCCTGGTCGATGACGGGATTCTCGCCCAATGTGAGACGTTTCTTCTTTTCAGCGAAAGTGACTACTTGTTTTGTGAGTGAGCTGTAAAAGCCGCCTGGCCACGATGCCTCGAACTGTTTCAACTGTTCGGTCCCAATTTCCATGGATCTGTCTACGTTGACATTTGGCTGAGCGAGCAGACCACTCCAGATGTGGATTAGTCCTCCTGCTACATGGGTTTCTGGGTCCATTGGGTCAATGCGTGACTCCAGAGCTGTTCGAAGTGATTGGCGATCACATGCATCTTGAACAATTCGACCTTCCGACTCTTCCTTGTGGATCGTCTTCTCGTTCACATCATCACCAGACAGCTTCTTCAGATCACCGGTTAAGGTCATGGTGGCATCCATACTGTACACCCATGTAGCCATCGTTTGGGGTTTCTCTGTGGTTCCAATGATGCCACCGGGTCCGTGTCATTTCCTCATCCAGTTTGTTTCGATGAACATGTCACTCCACTGTCCATTTTCAAGACCAGCCATGTGATGGAGCGATTGTTCTCCTCTGCAGAACGGGTCCAGGATCTCCGGTGCAACCAGCCTGTCATGGAACGCACATAGTAGAGGCCCCGTACCTTCCGTAGTTGTACTTGTGTGCCGCAAACATGTAGGGCAGCATTTCTTCAGCTGTTTTGATGTGAAGGGGCCAGTCACTTTCGTAAGATGCTCGGCAGAATCTCATCATCAGAAGAGTTGGCTTCACAATGTTGTTGATCCACATCTTTGCGGTACGGCTTTGAGACGCGAGTACATTCAGGACAACTTGCAGTTCATTCATACATGTCAGCTCCGGATTCTTGACAAATACTGGTCGGAGAAGTTCTTCCGTGAGAAGGCGCAGCGCTCGGACATTTTGTGGATATTTCTTCCCTTACAACATCTTCTCCACAGAGCCGAACGATGTTGACAATATGTCTTTCAGGCCGCTATCTGCCATCAGGGTTCCGATGCAGCTCACAAAATCCATAAGGTAGTGCATCCCACCAAGAATCGCAACTATGTTTGTCAGCAGTTCAGGTTGGTGGACAGTAATGTCCACAACGATCTTGTAGATCTGCTGGTCACAGGTTAGCACCATAATGTCCTGGTTGAGTTTCTGGTCACATCAAATCCTCTAGTGATTGCTGTGAGGACGGTAGTTGGATCGCTTGCCTTCATGTTGATCAGGGGAAGGTAGACCACTGCTGACTTAGGAGCTGGACTCATTCCTGTCATACGACAGAATTTTGTATTGTAGCCATTGTACTCTGGTGTGTTGGCTTTGAACAGCACATCCTTGAAAAAATGGAGTCCACATCTCGGGCCCTGGCCAGTGATACATTTGTGGCTTTTACAAAGTCATCTGACATGTCGAAATGGTATGTAGCGGCCAATGGCATACTAGGTTTCTTTGGCCCCGTATACTCAACAACCGGTGTCTCACATGGGATAGGTATTTTCATTTTGTCTTTTGAGAGACGTGGGATTGTCGTTTCTACACCACCTACACTGGCTAGACATTTCTTCCACTGGGCTGCCAGCATTGCCATGTAGTGGCATTCAAGGCGACAGTTCTGCGAACTGATAACGGCATCAAAGTTATCAATAATGATTTGCACGAGTCCACCCTGGCTAATATCTCTCAGACCCGCTAATTGTTTCGCACTTGAAGACTGAACAGCAGCTGACCTTCGAAATCGTCGTACCTCATCATAGGAACAGCATACATTGTACTTGTACAATTCTGTGATCAGCATTTTATGGTCCCCTAGAAGTACTCCAAAAGCTATCTGCAATGGTGTTGGCTGACAAGTAACCATAGAGCATACAATGTTACCAACTATGATAGACTGTAGTGAATTATGGAATTTAGGATGTACAGCTGATAACAACTTTAACAATGTGTCACTTGCACACTCAGATGTCACCTCTCTATCAATATGTCTATTGTATGAGTTGAACTTGTGTTTTACAGACTTTGTCTCTTTCAGGATCTGCTTTCCCACTTTTCGTACGCATTCGTCCATGTATTCATTCTGGTTATCGTCCACAATTCTTAGATTAGTAGCTGCGTGTTTGCGGAGAGCAAGCACTGTTGCCACCCCAGGTGAATGAAACGATAGCACTTCATCATCGAAATGTTCGACAATTTTCTCAACTAAGACACGCCTAGACATGACACTTCCACCATTATCGGAATAAATTGCCTCAACGTCAAGAGAATTCCAAATTTTTGAGCGATCACTACCGACAACATTAATAGTTTCAGAAAATGCTTGGTCGTCTGTATCACATGTAGTGTCAGTATTACTGGTTCTATGAATATCGCGATGGAAATTGGCACTGCATGTTCGATGGTACCTGGCATCTGCAGCATGTAGATCTGAATGTGCACCCAGAATACGGTCCCTGACTATTCCACTGAGATCATCTCCGCGTTTCCGACACAGGTCCAGTAAATGTTCTTTGTAACTTGTTACACCACCAGCCATCTTGTCAGTGGTTACAAGTGAAGCAGCTGTTCTATACTTGTACGGTACTCTGGCGTTATATTCATGACTCAATGTACACAGAGTTACGTCGTGACAGAACAAACAGTGTTTATCAAATTCAAATGCACCGACACTGCTTGAGCGCAATCGTTTAGGTTCTGCTTTAGAGTCATCATGTTCATCGTCACGTTTCACACGCTTTCCCAAACTTGCGAGAGCTGACGGAGATACGTACTTATTGTCAATGCACCGTCACAAAGTTCTGGTCTTTGTTTGATGTTATCTTGACGAATTTCACTAGCAGACACTATTGTCTCGATGCGTGAACATGAAATCAACTTCCCAGAACTACATTTATAAAGTGTCTTGAAGAAGCACTCGTTTTGGTTTTCTGACTCCGTCATATTGCCAGCTCCTGGATTGTCACTTGCTTGCTTATCGGGTCACTTCACGCTGTTAGTAAACATCGTTCTTCATGCTGAAATAAATAACAATCTAGTAGATGTACCTTATAATGCTCAAATCATTTACAATGTCTGTTTACTACCATTTTTTCACATATATAAAGAAAATATGGGAAATTTTGATTGATTTTTTTTTTATTTTTTGTAAATTCAGCGGCCATTTTGAAAATATGTCACCAAGGTGGCCGCAACTGTTCAAAATAACTTCATAATTATATTATTCACCCTCAAAATATAATGCTAGCTCAAAACAGCATCAAAATAGTATAGTTAGAACACTATTTATATTTTTCCACCCGTGTATAGGGACATAATCATGTCGAAACTGACTATCTCCGCATTCACACAGAAAATGGGCAGGGGTTTGGGGCCCATAACTGCTTTTAGTGTTTCCCCGGGTTGGGGGTGGGGGAATGGGTGGAGGTGGGTAGGCGGCTTACTCATCAGTCGGCAATGTGACCGTTATTATTTGGAATATTAGTTGCGATCATATGGCACTTGACCATGAACAAGTTTGCTATGTACTATGCCTCAGCATATCAGTTACACCAGTATGATACTAGGCTGTCGCCATGTGAAGTGAGAAGAAATAAAGGCTGCATGTACCATTTCTTGGAATGGAGACTGGTTCTGGCTCACATCTTGGCGATGTAGTGCCGCCGATGTCTGGCCTGTGGATAGCGTGATCAGGGCGGGTGATGGGCTCTATTAATGCTGCTGTTATGGCTGAAAAGTGAAAATGGACGTCTATATGCATACATATTTGCCGCCACGAGCAACTTTGGAAAAGGTATAGGAACGGACGGGTCGAAAAAAAAATGACTATCTCCACATTCACAAAAAATGGCAGGGGTTTGGGGCCCAGAACTGTTTTCAGTGGGTTTTTTTCGGGGTAGGAGGGGGGAGGGATGGGTGATGAGGGATTATTCATCAATCCGAGTACTGGTACCGCTCGGGTATAGGGTCATCCACAGGTCGAAAATGACTATCTCCACCACATTCACAAAAAAATTGGGCAGGGGTTTAGGGGCCCACTGCATTTTATTTTTTGTTTGAGGGTAGGAGGGGCGGGGGCGGGGGGAGGGATTTATTCATCGATTCGAGTACTGGTACTGCTCGGGTATAGGGTCATCCACAGGTCGAAAATGACTATCTCCACATTCACAAAAAAAATTAGGGCAGGGGTTTGGGGCCCAGAACTGCTTTTAGTTTTTTTTTCAGGGTAGGAGTGAGGGATTATTCATCGATCCGAGTATTGGTCCTGCTGGGTATAGGGTCATCCCCGGGTCGAAAAAGACTATCCCCACATTCAAAAAAAATTGGGCAGGGGTTTGGGGCCCAGAAACTGCTTTAAAGTTTTTTTTAAGGTTAGGGGGGGGGGGGGGGGGGGGGAGGGATTAATTCATCAATCCGGAATGGTACTGCTCGGGTATAGGGTCATCCACAGGTCGAAAATGACTATCTCCACATTCACAAAAAAATTGGGCAGTTTGGGGCCCAGAACTGCTTAAAGTTTTTTGTTCAGGGGGGGGGCGGGGGTGAGGGATAATTCATCAATCCGGGTACTGGTACTGCTCGTGTATAGGGTCACGCTCGATTATAGGGTCATTCACAGGTCGAAAATGACTATCTCCACATTCACAAAAAAAATGGGCAAGGGTTTTGGACCCAGAACTTCTTTTAGTTTTCTTTTCAGAATGGGTAGGTGGGTCGTTTCTCATCATTCCGACTACTGGTACCGTTCGAGTATTGGCACGTGAACACATCGATCATATTCAGCATTTATAGGTTTCAGATCAACACAACAAAGAAGTCATTTTGTAGTTAATGACTTTTAACTATTCACAAGGTTTTGTTATTAGCACATAGAAGTGGATAGAACATGGGTAATTACCTGAAATATATACCAAATAGCAGATGACAGTTCTTCTTGTTGTTGTTGTAGGCTGTAGGTCTTCTAGTCCCCCGCTGACTTTTCGGCTCACACTCGCAAAGTAGACATTTGTTGACCATTATGATTGTCAATTTTGGATTTCTATGCAACAAAATATTATGTTCACACCAGAAACATATTCTTCTCCCCAGAAAACCTATGTGGGCGCGCCCGAAAGATCACCTTCATACGTCAATTTGGTCAGAATTTGTATCATTTTACAGCATTTTTGTGACTATATTGGCTGCCATCTTGGATTTTGTACACATTACTAACTCGAAACATACAATTCATATGAGAAACCTAATTCCTGACCCAGAAAATCCATATGTACCCACAAATATCACACCCCTAAAAAAATTTCTTCAGATTATATGTCATTTCTAGCAAAATTGATATTACACGGCAGCCATTTTGAAAACAATGGCGGCCATTTTGTGTTCCAGGTCAAAGATTTATACTCAATATGACACATTCAACTTCTGTACCAATTTAAAACACAATTTTGCTATTTTGCTAGATTTTGCTATTTTGCGGCGGCCATCTTGGATTCTGAAAAAGCCAAGCGGGTGGGAAGTTCCCACCCAGCCAAAATTTTATCTAGGCACCAAGTCCTATAAGAAAATAGAAAAAAATGATTGTTGCCAGACATTGCAAGGTTCAATAGATTTTAGTCGTCCTGCCTCTGGACTATAGTGACATCCTGAGTTCCATTATTGATTATTGCATCGCTGTTTTGCTATGCTCGCTAAGCCACGCCCCTTGATAACAACAATTGCAACAGTAATTTGGGAACAACCATTATGACGCCAGGTGGGCTGCTAAAACTTAAAATAGTTCTCCCTAAAAGTATTTAATATGCTGATACCTGTCCTACAATGCGTTGCTCTCTAAATTGGTTTCATGTCCCTAACGGTATTGATGTAGATTGGTGCCGCCTTTTCTGTTGCGCCATGTTTAGGTTAAAAGACACCAAATAGTTTTACTGTATAATTTAACCGAATCCCAGCCAGTCTTTTCTACTTTCACTATTCGTATGGATGTTGTGGGACCAACCTCGTCATGTCAGGCGCGGATCCATGATTTCGAGTTAGGGGGGGGGGGGGCGTAACTATTTTGCAACTATTTCAGGTTGTTGTTGTTGTTGTTGTTGTTGTTGCTGCTGCTGCTGCTGCTGCTGCTGCTGCTGCTGCTGCTGCTGCCCTGCCCCGCGTTTATTTTGTGGCTGCACCCCCCAATAAACAATAAATTCACAACGCGAACATAGAAACGTGCCTTGTAACTTGTACAAAATCTTTACTCGGAATTTAGGTGCGCGAAGCCGGGTAGCGCGCGCCGGGTCCCCCCCCCCCCCCCTGAATCCGCCCATACATCTCGTGACCAACAGGCTCAGTGTTTTCTTTTTAATGCTTCAAATATGCTGAAACTGGTGTCAATGTAGCAGATGATTTTATTGCCACTTCCTGTTACATCAATTTCTCTAACCTTAAACCTAGAGTGCTACATGCCAGGTTATAATATAGGGAGACATGTTTTTCTTTATTCTTTCAATCTGACATTTTTCTGGCAAAATGAACATTGATTTACCATTACCAGACGTACTAATTGACAATTATTATACTTTTTATATCAAACGCGAAATGCCAGTTTGATATCAGGGGCGATAACCGTGTTTCATTAAAATGATAACGGAAGCAACTATTTATTCCATTCATTTATTTTTTGATGTGCAATATCATACTTTATGATATATCGATACAAATATTTATTCAGCATTTAGTTGATATAAATAATTTAAAAATACTGCATCATTTGCATATGGAACTAGCTTGATACCACCGCGAGTCTCTATGAGTACATTAAAGATTACTAAATAATTATATCTGTGTAGCTGGCACTCGTAATTTTTTAAAAGTGGTGGACTAGTTGCAATTATACACTTATTTAATTTCCATAAAGACAAATGTGTACCAAGTAGATGGGACCCCAGCTTCAATAATAATTAAATCTATATTTTAATTAGTCAAGATCCAGAGCAGAATAAGTGCAGGCTAATGGAAAATAGGTCCCACAACATCCATAAGAAAAACGAAAGTAGCAGAGAATAGCAAAATGTGTGGTAACGGGTTAGTGTTTTAGAGAAAATCAATGGTGGTGTGCCACTTTAGTCTGATCCTATACGGTTATTGGTTTGCATCGGTAACGGGCCAGTTTGACAGTCAACCTGTATAAGTTACCATATGTGTAACTTAATACTATACAAATGTGATTATTTTCAATTACGTACATATGTAATTTAATTATGAGGATACGTGTATGTATAAAACACATTAGTAAGTCAAACACCATACATACGTATACAATTTAGTTAATAATATAGATTAGAGAATAATAAATGGTGCGAAATCGTCAAGGGGGTAATAGTAGTCCAGTATGAACAAAATCGTGCGGGTGTTTTGAGGTCACAGTTTGCTTGCAAATCTTGATCCATTACTACCCAGTTTCACTTGAGGTGCATGTGGGGGTGTTGGTCATGTGATGTAAACAGACTTTCCGTGGCCAATACAATATGTAAACAATATTGGAGGACATGACGAGGTTGGATTTTTCTTTCTTAGGAATAAGTGAACCTATTGTTTTATTCATGCAGAACCAGTACAGACCGGCTGCATGTCATGTACAAGTAGGTCCCACAACATCCATACGAATAGTGAAAGTAGGATAGACTGGCCTTATTGGATGGGATTCGGTTAAAGTATAGAGTAAAATTATTTGGTGTCTTCTAACCTATGCTATGATAATTTGTGGGTGAAATCTTACATTAACACCGGCATTGGAGGTGTGACTTGAACAGCCAATCAGATGTCGGACTATAATTTATTAGAGGGAGAATTACTTGAGCGGACAGCAGTGTCATCTGACGTCATAATGACGCACTACTAACCCATATATTGCTTGCATCATTCTGCTTGTAGCTTGATGCTTTCTGCTTGCGGCCTTCCGCTTTCGGACTGTAGCTTCATGCTAACTTCCTGCGGCTTTGTCCTTACTGCTTTCGGCCTTATTCAAAGTGCTAAGTGCTTTGTTCTTACTTTCTATTGCAAATGCTTAGTGCAATAAAACAGGGACACGAATAAGGACGTATCAATAATTGTAATGTAAATAAGACGAATTAACAAAGCAATCAGCAGAATGGACATGTAAGAAAGACAAATACAATTACAACAAGCAGATTTCAAATGTAATAAATACAAATTACGAATGAAATAACATGAATATAGGTTGTAATGTCATCAGCACGCAAGCATCAAGTCACATAGAATTATGGCGGATATTACCTTCCATAAGATTACACCACTTTACTGCTCACATTTCCAAAGACAGGTACATGTATCAGTGCTTTATCTACCAGTGTGTCGCATGACAAATACACACAATTTTGTGGTATTTGACACACTACAATTTTATATATTTATGGTTTTTACTAGTACTAGCCTTGCTTGTCATAATAAAATATGCTATGCTGATCCAGTATGCTGCTAGCCATTTTGTTTCCACTACCAGATGCGCAGCATTACGCCATTAGCCGAAACAAATGTGACGTTGCAAACACGCATGTGATGTCATACATCACACAATTTACGTCACTTACTGACGTCAGAACGTTATGATATTTTACCTGCACAACCGGCTTTGACCCGCGTTGAATATTCAGGAAAGTTTGACTAATATGAAAATGGTAATGGCATATAAATTTGTTTGGAAAGCCTTAGGTACGCAGACTTTTTCGTTTAGAGATTTTTTCTGAGTAATTCCACAAGGCGTGCTTGATTGGAACGACCTCTAAAACGCCTGCTGTTTTCTTCTATCACGCATTCGACGTTGCCACATTGTATGGTGTTGTAAAGCAAAACGCCGCCGTTCTAAAACAAAACGACTCTACAATTGTAAACACCATGAAGACAATGGTGTTTTGAAAATGCACGGCAGATGATAGTTTGTGTTTTATTTTAGAACACGAACAATGTCCTACGGTACGTCTTAGACGTTCCGATTTTTTACAGTGTAGCCGCTGAATACTGTATTGCTTGTTTGAAGCATGACAGGTGTTTCATTGACATGATGGTATGGCGAACAGTGCACATGCTGATCTGTATATACACTGGTCGCAAAACCCATAAGTCACCTTTCTCCAGTGACACATACAACAATGTTAAAACAGTATACTGCGCATTTCGTATCAGGTGACATAGGCCAGTTTCTTTCATGTAATAACATAAGCAAATCTACGGAGCCCCGCAGGGGACGTAGATTATTTGTTTTATTAATTCGTTCTTACGAAATAACAATTCGTTCCCTCAATTTAACAATTCGTTCCCACGAAATAACAATTCGTTCCCATGGGAACGAATTGTTAATTCGTGAGAACGAATTGTTTATTCGTGGGAACGAATTGTTAAATTGAGGGAACGAATTGTCATTTCGTGGGAACGAATTGTCATTTCGTGGGAATAAATTGTTAATTCGAGGGAACGAATTGTTATATCGTGGAAACGATTTGTTAATTCGAGGGAACGAATTGTTAAATTGAAGAAACGAATTGTTATTTCGTGAGAACGAATTAATAAAAAAAAAGCCATGTCCCCTGCGGGGCTCCGTACAAATCATCTGCTGCGTAAGTGCTAAGTTATTCCCCAGCGAGCCTTGTAATTTCCACGCGTTGCATGAATCAGGAGGTCTTTAATAACAACCTAATTGATGTGACATTTAATATTGACGATAGTTTAGATAATATGTGTTAGTATTGAATGATATGTAATGTGACTTTTAAGCTTTAATTCAACAATCCCATTCGATAAGCAGCTGCAAAGAACGAACGGCGGCAAAAAAATGAATAGTACATAAACAGTGGTTAATTGTAAGTCTGAGTTCATATGACAAGTGTATTGACTTTAATATGTAGTTTTGCAAGCCTTCTGGTATATTTATGCAAGTTTTTATATTGTTGTTGTATATAACCTAAATATTGTCATGTTTCAGCGGCCATTTTTATATTTTGGCGGCCATTATGACTTTATATTCATGTAATATATGTTGGTCGCTTTTATGCTCCCATTGCAGCATACTTTCTCGATAATACACATTCATATCATTTTGATAGATTGCTAACTAGAGAAAACATATGCCTGTACAACTATAATACATTCAGCTTTAATTAAACATACACATTCAAAATGGCCGCCTATATGTTGTTTTAAGTGGCATCACCCGCAATGAAGAGTAATTGTATGTTTACATGCATCGATTGAACGTTTGTGTCTAACCTAGTTCAAAATTCAAAATGGCTAACAAGATGTATATGTACGCGCTTAAAGGAAATTGATTTTCTGCACCTTCGTGTCAGTCAATCGTAACATGTTCTCTAGTGGATGAGCCAGAAAGCGTCACCATCACCATTATCATTGGGTGACAATGTTCCACTATATTTTCTTGAAAGGTATTCATCCATATATATTAGTTCCACGTGATAGCAGTGTGTATCATGTAGCTTAACGATCTTATGGCCTGGAATGTACATTCTCTATCAGGTACATTTGATAAACATTGCATTTCACAGGAAATATCTGTAAATAAAATTTCTGTAAATACATTTCATGAAAAATCGCACATGTTCTTAGGTACAACACATGGCATGTCTCGTTTGTGATGTAGAATTTCTATCTGAGACGGTATCATTGCAGGGCGCTGTTAATATCATTGCGTCTGATATATGACACAAGACGGTTAGTTTAAACAATATATTTCAAGTTATGGCAACTGAGATATATATACATACAATTGAGAATAGGATTAGAAAACAAGCTTTTACACTTATGTGAATTCTTCTCCAGGGGAAGATCAGTTTTACAATATCGCTAAGGAACAAATTCGTGAAATATGTTAACATTGTTTGAACAAACCAAAAACAAAATGTGTATATCAAAATGAATGCGTCACACCAAAATGGAAGCGTATGTGGTGTTCAGACGTTACACTTACTCTGGACCGTAGCGATCAGAAGGGACTAAGCTAAAACGCAGACCGTTTTATCATGGTGCGCAACATTTATTATAGGAATGAATGGCCTTTTTGTGGAATTTATCGGGGTATAAACTTGGAAAAGTCGCGGGAATACTGGACGAAGGCCGGAAGGAAGGCATTCGTCCAGTATTCCCGCGACTTTTCCAAGTTTATACCCCGATAAATTCCACAAAAAGGCCATTCATTCCTTATAATTCGAGCAGTTGAAATAAATTCATCAAGAAAATGTGTTCCGTTTTCTTAAGAATTATTTTAACTGCGCCTCACGGTTACGGAAAGTAGTTCGGCATGGAGTTTACTGTGATATAAATTTTGGACGGAGTCTTGCAACGGACCAATCAAATGTTAGGGAATTGTGTAAATATTTTTGTGCTGGAATTATAAGAGAATGTGAATACATAGGCAAGCTCAACACCGCCAGACTGAAGGAAGGCTGAAGTCGTGTCCAACGTATCCATTTAAGTTTAGCATTGACAATATGAAAACATACTTCGTTGAAAAGTTAACTAAACGCTGAATGGTTGCTTGGACCCGGCTCATACTAGCCGTATACATGCGGGTGAGATGTGCCTTGATCTCCATTACATGTTTTACATTTAAATTAATATAATAAAAAAAATACTGAATGTTCTGAAACACATGCGAACTGTCATGTCTCAATCCGAATGTAACTACGTCATCCCCGTCCCCGGACCGGACCGCACCACACAACACGCACAAAAACACTGCGTGTATGCAAGAATGGATTGCAATGGTGCTTAACGGCCCACAAACACAAAGAGTATCATTTAGGGCCAAGCAATGTAGATGAAGAAAATAATAGTAAAATTGGATGTTAGATGCGGTCAGATGATTAGGATAAAAATAAAAATAAATGTGGTCGATGTGTTATATAATTGTGGCGCATAGGTTATATGTACATGCATACAGACACATGCATACACATGTACACGCGCATATACATAAACACGCATCTATAGCCATAAACACACACATTTTAAATGCTTAGCGAGTTTAAACCACGTCTTTAGTATTTGGATCGTTAACTTTCTCAATAATGTTAATATCGTATTCGGACTTGCATTTTCGGATTAGTTTAGTTACTTCGTTTCTCAATTTTCGAAAAGTGGCCCATACGGAATCGGTATTATTGCGTTTCGCTTTTTTATGAGTTATATAGATAATAGTAGGTTAGTGCCGTGAATGGGAAAAAATATCTGGCAAAGCTCAAGAATTTCTTTATTTCTCATCAGAAGTATATGTAGTGACCACCATTTGAACCGTCTCGCCGAGACGGTTCAAATGAGTGGTCACAACATATACTTTGGTTCAGAAATAAGGAAAATAGATAGACAATAGTAGGTTAGTGCCGTGAATGGGAAAAAATGTCTGGCAAGGCTTAGGAAACGGGATGGGCGAGGCTCTGCCGAGCACATCCCGTTTCCGTGCCGCGCCAGATATTTTTCCCATTCACGGCACTAACCTACTATTCTATTTATCCCGTCAACACCTACAAATGGCTTTAAAATGCAAAGAAATAACCCAATCACCGCACATATTCATACGCAGTGATTAGGTCGTATTGACAGAATATCAAAAATGTTTCACGGCACCGTGTTTCACGGCACATACGCACTGTGTTAACGGGATAAATTGCGTTTCCTCGTCGCTTTCCTGATAGTGTTATTGAAACAGGGGATATATTTCGGCCTAATTGTAACTAATTTATTTGGTATAGTTTCCGATGCTGCTTTGATAGAGTTCGAAATAGATTCTGCCGTTCTGTCTAAATTTTCACTTCTAAGAAGTTCCTGCCAGTTGACTGCATTTATTTTTTACATAGGGTATACACCTATGTATAGGGATCGCCTCCGAAAGTTAGCCACGGTCCAGACCCCCCTCGATGCGGTGGTAGGTAGTGATATCTTGGAGTAACCATAACAGCAAAATGCATTGTGTTACTCAACGTTTAACTGTCATACGCAACCGCTAATTGAAAATAACATTATGAAAAATAATTGCACTGCACAATATCAACAACGGATGTTCTACGTACAAAAATACATCGGATTACATCGGAGTTAACACCCTCCGAATACTCTCCGAAACAAGCGACGCGTTTAACACACAAACTACATCAAGTTTGACCTTCCGACAGCCTATTTTTAAACTCACCCGACACCTGTGCGAAACAAAACTCGCACGTGTAGGTCTAACTGATGTTTAATCCTCATTCTCTCTCTCTATCGATGGATTTAGAGCGGATTTTAGTGACATTCCCGAATTCGGCCTGATTGACATTTGTCTATGGTGGCCAATACACGCCAACATGAGTGTCAATTCTACGTTCAAGTAAGGGGGTCAATACGTCAGTATTTAAGGTGATAACTTACAGTCAGGGAACAAATTAATGACAGTATAACACATCCAGCGTATATTAATACCCATAGTAATGCAAGTACTGAAATACGACAACAAAAAATCTAACAAGTTTGGGCTTCCATACATTGAAAATTTTGTCAGCGGTTTCCCCAATGACGTCATTTGTATGTTTTAATATACTCGATCCGGGGCCAACTATTTCATTCACAAAACAGAAGTAAACTTGGCGATGTACCGATAAGGCATTTTCAGGCGCGACACAGCTTCCGTGGCGGAATTATTGTAACTATTGCTCTTCAATCAGTTTTCATTCAATATATCTATAATGATCATAGATATCTGGAATCTGTATACTTGAAGTGATGATGTCTTGTATATGTGTTACCGTATCTTTCTGATATTGCTATGCATAATCTGTAATGTTGTTGAATGTTTTGGTACATACTGTAGCAGTGCATACTGTACTTCAAGTTGTGCCATATCAATAGTTTACCCCTTAACCATTAAAACGCTGAAAAATAAAATTGCCGTCTGCTCATTTTGTATATTTTTCTCTGAAGGCATCATAATAACACGGAAACCCCATACCTAGTTGTTATGGGACCATATCATGAGTTATAGCATAATATGAGGCTTCCATACACACATACGGTTAAACAAAACAATAAATTAAATGTAATAATTGATTAGCATGTTATTTCTGAAGATTGCGTGTTTACAAGAAAGAATATTGGAGGGGACGTGCGTGTTGTTGTTTCTATATCTCGTGCCCACGCCACCATTTAGGTGTGCCTTTCGTAAATATACGTACATGTAAAATCACACCTGAATTATGATATGGTAATGAGATAATTTGGGTGTGCTTTTCTTTCTGTTTATTTACGTAAATTAATAAAATGAACACAAACCTGGGGCCCGTTTTACTAAACTGCTCAATAAATGTAAATCCATCAATTAAAATTTCCAGACAATTCTAAATGTGCGCTTACGAACATTTTAGTCGTAAGAAGTTTAGTGAAACGGGCCCCTGGAGTATGTAGGTTGTTTTTTTATTATTATCATGGCCACGAGAGAAATAAAACAAGAGGTCCAAAATGGGCTTGTATCGCTCACCTGCAATTATTATCCCCATTATATGGCAAATCAGAAACGGCATAGACTGTCGATTATATATACCAAGTTCCATCAACATTCGCCTGCAAGTTCATAACAAGTCATTTGGATAATTGTTCAGGTTGTCTCAAAATAAGTACAGTCAATTGGGGAGGGGGGCGGATCAACGGGGAAAACGGGTAAGTTTTACATTTCAAGTCTCAAAGGGAAACATGAGCAATTTATAAAACATATAATACTATAAATCATAAGATATACCACCTCCTCTGAAAGCGGCTGACCCAATATTTTGAAAGTAAACGTTTTACTAAAGTGATTTTTTACGGACCTTTCTACCTTTCGGCGGCCATCTTGGATGACGTAATCATCCGATTTCGACAAAAACAAATGCTCCAGAGTTTCCTCAATACCTTCGATTTGATATATGACATGATCCTATTAGGTCAAATGTAATATGTGACCCCTACTTGACTCCCCAGTCCCGCCCATATTTGATCATGGGATCATCATTTTACCAAATATAAAAGAGCAATGACTACCAATCATTCCTGCCAAATGTCGTCGAATTCGATCTGGCAGTTCGGTAGAAGAAGAAATGAATATCACATTTCGAATAACACTCTCGGATTCTTCTCGCGCAACGAGACGAGTCCGAGACTGATATTCAGATATAGCAGCATGTGTCACTGATCACGCAACAAAAGCATGCGACATATAGTGCGTTGTTGTATCATAATTACACGTTCTGTAATATGGGTAATATAATAAAATAATTATTGTCTTTTTAGTCGGTGTACACGAGATTTACGGATCTCTGCATACCAAATCATTAAATGTTGCTAAATAGATTGTGAATAGTAGGTTAGTGCCGTGAATGGGAAAAAATATCTGGCGAGGCTTAGGAAACTGGATGGGCGAGGCTCTGCCAAGCCTATTCTAAAACAGCATTTAAATCAACTTAATTTAGTTAATTTAGCCTTCAAAAGCGAGATAAGTTAGAACCGAATTACATCAAACACTCATTGGCGCACAGAACATAGTTCGATAAAGTATGGTTGTAAAATCCGTTAATCAACAGTCATGACAGTAAATTGATCAATAATTGTTTTAGACTTTAGGAACTTTACACATCGAAATATTTCACGAATAATCTTAAAATGTTACAACGAATTTGTTTCTGTTATTTTCACCGTTCGTGAATCATGGAAATGAAAAAAAAACAACAAGACGGCAGCTTTACGATTTAATCATATTTAGAATGGCAACCGTCCATCCCGAATTAACCATTAAAACGTGTACTTCAGGTAGGTTCAACAGATAAATGTTCTGTTGATACTTTATATTTTGTCACCGACAATGTGAAATTACAGCTTCTTTTCAACGAAATACACTCTCAAAATTCACCAGACCCATCCATTTCCATTTGGGGCAGATTCTGCAACGATTGCGATCTGTCCAGAATAAAAATCAACAACACAAACACCATTTTATTTCGTTTATTTCCTTACCTGACTGGAATCACTGGGAGCAGCCGTTTTTATTTTAAATGACGTAGTAGACTTATTGACGTAAATACAAGTATGACGTCAGTCATGTCTGAATGCCGCACGGAATGGGTAGAGAGCAAACACAATTGGAAATTGAGGGTTATTTATTTGACATTCAGAAAATGGCATGCATTTAATTTTATTTTCTGGCGATATCGTTTTTATTTGCCAAATTTAACCCTCACACTGTAAACAGTTCCATTTCCATCAGACTATTCAGTCAACTCAAGAAGTATACTGGGGAAAGTAGTCACCAACACGAATGACGCGTATGAATTGTGATTAGGTCGTATTGACAGGATATCAAATATGTTTCACGGCACCTTGTGTCACGGCACATAGGCACTGCGTTGACGGGATAAAAACAATATGACGTTTCGAAGGTCCGTAAATCTCGTCAATAGACCGGCCCCGTTCACACCGGCCCCGTTCAGTTCGTAAGCTTGCGTCCAGTCCGTACTTTACACATCCCCGGTCTTCTGGAGAAATGGCGGGTATTGTAACATGAGCTCTGATTGGTCAAGCAGTAACGCGTTACCAAAAATAAGTAACGCGTTACTCCTGCTACAAAACGCGTTAGATATTGATATTTTATTATATACATCATACATTTGCAACGCATTACTTCTAAGAAGTAGCTATACTTATGACACGATCCGCCAATATAGAGGATTTGTAACGCGTTACAGCCAATTTCTAACGCGTTACTAACTATTAGTCTTGTAACGCGTTACTGTTGAACAGTAACGCGTTACAAATATGTGTTTCACTATATAGTACATACATTAGTAACGTGTTACTTCTCATAAGTAACGCGTTACTTCTCTAACGCGTTAGAAACGGCACTTATGACATGAATCGCCACTCATACTCTTCGCCCTTTATTGTATAGACGGTTTTAATCTAATAATTCTGTCGGTTTTGACGACCCATTTAGAGCACCCATAAAGCGCATATGCCATCGTATGTGGTGCGCTACATATCATCAAACTCCATCCGTTTGTTAATGCAAAAATGACGTCACAGATTACGTCACGTCGAAAAATCGGGTTCGGAAACCACGTGATCCCACACACTGATATAGACATTAAAGGTACATGCCCACTCAGCAGGCACAAATGTGCTTTATATCAGAGACATCATCTGAGACATTTTCTGGTAAAATAAACATTCACCATTAGCCCACGTATTGATTGGCATTATTATACATTTTATATCAGACGTAACCTTACACACTGATATCAGGGGCGATAACAGTGTTTCCTTAAAATGTTAACGGACATTACTAGTTATTCTCTGTATTTATTTTTTGATGTGCAATAATCATACTTTATAATCTGTCGAAAATATTATTTTTTCAGGTGACACATTTAAATAGTATAAATAATTGATAAATTATCCTGATACCACCGCGAGTCACTATCAGTAAAATAAATATTACTAAATGATTATAATTATCTGTATAGCGGGCACTCGTAATTTTTAGAACTGGTGGAATAGTGACAAAATTGTACACTTATTGTATTCCTATAAAGAACAGTCTGTGCCTACTGAGTGGGCATTTACTTTGAAGCTGAAAATGTGGCGCACATTGTAGCGACCACCTTGTGGCAGTCCGTTCTGAGTGACACTGGAACATCAGCTTCAAGTGGGCAGCGTGGACAAAAGGCATGAATCGCGAATTAGAGGACACAATCAATGTACTATGTTTGGCCTAATAGTGCAGAGAAGGCCCCCGCAACAAGATGTGCTAATCTGCTTATTTTGGTCCTCGTTAACGCTCTTCAAGCCCAATTGCTATATGCACCTGTGACAGAAGAAATGGTGTTTATGGGTTTTGCGACCAGTGTATATCCTAATCAGTCTGTG
Source organism: Conchocele bisecta (assembly GCA_029237695.1). NCBI lineage: Eukaryota > Metazoa > Mollusca > Bivalvia > Lucinida > Thyasiridae > Conchocele > Conchocele bisecta. Next base: position 84,805,559 of record CM055268.1, read on the forward strand.
CATTCGCACAGCCTGATCAGGATCTGCACTATTCGCCATTCCATCAAAGAAACACCCGTGGAACATCTAATAAGGAATATAGATCGCTATCAGGATACAGGAGTGAGCTATTATATCACTCCCATAAGTTTCATTTCTCCAGTCACTGCCACATATCTGACCATTTTGGCAGTAAATATAATCTAACAGTTAACGCTCAATGACGGGGGTGGGCCAACTGCAATCAAATCAACTCTCATGCCAAATATGTGGCTGTGACTGTGAAATGGGACGTATGGCATTTGTGGATGTTCAACTTCTGGGGACCGTTTCACTAAACTTCGTACGACTAAAATGTTCGTAAGTGCAAACTTATGGTAAATTTCACATTAACAATGTTTTCGTGTAAACAATTATTGTATTCACATTTATTGAGCATAGGCTGCATATGCAGCCTATGCTCAATAAATGTAAATCCATCAATTGAAATTTCCAGACAATCCTAAATGTGCACTTAAACATTGTAGTCGTACGAAGTTTAGTGAAACGCCCGTCTGATCTTCTTGTGCACTCCTGAAGCCTGATAAGGACCAACACTATAAGTTAGAAGCATTACGGACGTTTCATTGACCGAATGGCGAATAGTGCAGGCCCTGATCGGACTGCGCGGATGCGCAGGCCGATCTGGGGCTACACTAGTCGCATAACTCATACGTCCCATTTCTCCAGTCACAGCCACACATGGATCAGACGTCGATGAAATGTTCTCTACGAGGTTTGAGACCACCGTATGTCTAGATCAGCCGCCGTCGTTTCTTTTGGTAGAAACATATTTTACAAATTATAGATAGACAAACGTGCGCCCGTTTCACTAAATTTCGTACGATAAAAGTGTTTGTTCAAAGACGTGGTATGAATGTGTTTCTCACATTAACGTGGTTCACTAATATTACCATTGTCCACCGACATGAACACATCATTAAATTTGAACATACTCATAAAAGAGTTCCCAACATATGCCATCCGGGCAAATGCTGTTGTAAAATACAATTTTGCACTGTCGAATTTCTTAGTCGTGTACTACCGCCTGTGCTAATCTTTCCAATTATTTTCTTTCAGAATGCTTGAATCAAGGTGTATGATCACGTGTACCGATTCAAAGTACGTATTATTTTATAGTGTCCTTATTACGAACTTCTGTCGTTTTCTGTGCCAAACTCCATAGACCACCAAATGAAGCTCATGAAGACGCGTTTGCTGCGCCATATTTCATCAAAATCCGTTGCATATTAAGGAAAATATCAAATAATACTTACTTTGCAGTGGGCGACGTTGTTGTTGTTGTAACCACGTGATCATGCACCTTGTGAATATTCTGCTTGAAAGCAAGCAGATTGATTGGCTGAGCATGAACTGTGCTACAGCTCAGGCTCAGCCAATCAAATTGCTTGATTGCGAGTTGTTATTGCCAATAGAGGTGTTCAGAAACGTTGACATCTTGGCAAGATTAACGCAGGCTACAGCTCAGACTCAGTCAATCAAACGTATTGACTGCGAGTTGATATTGCCAATAGATGTTCAGAAACGTTGACATCCTGGTAAGATTAACGCGGGCGGTTGTGTACGAAGATTAGTGAGTATTATAAGACGAATAGAACGAAACATAACTATCTTATAGAGTTCCACCCCTTGAATAAGACAATTAGGGACACGGGCTGACAAACAGGACTTACAATTGTGGCTGTGACTGGAGAAATGGGGCTTATAGGATTTGTGATTTGTGTAGCTTCTGATCAAATAGCACATCCCTGTAGCCTGATAAAGATCTATATTGTCTGTTATAAGCAACAGGGGTGTTTCACTGATGGAATTTCCAATGTGCGGATGCACAGTCTGATCTTGATCTTCACTGGTCGCAAAACCAATAAGCCCCATTTCTTCAGTCACAACCACATATGTGCGGTGCTATTAACGTATTTCCCACCCGAACAGAGGACTAGAGTGGAGCGGGTGGGTGGGGGAGGGGGGGATCGCATTCGGGCATACATGGAGAATTCGACTATAAAGCGAAAAGGCTGGAACCTGATAAAAATAAACCAATACCTAGATGTCCACACTTATATAACCCTTTCACTCATAAATAACTGGAATAGATGTTGATATGTTAATTTTCCTATCATTCTAGAGACGTATTACAGAATCTTCCAATCCCTGATCAATCCAATCGTCACAGAATGAGTTTTAGATTAGTCCATTCATGAAAAGGGCGTTTTTTTTCTCTTTATGAAAATGACTTGCGAAAAGTACAGATCCTGATGAGGCGGCTCGTTACGAGCCGGCTCAACTGGATCTTAAAGTTACATGCCCACTCAGTAGGCACAACATGTTCTTTATAGGAATTATATAAGTGTATAATTGTGTCACTATTCCACCAGTTCTAAAACTTACGAGTGCCCGCTATACAGATATAATCATTTAATAACATTTATTTTACTGATAGTGGTATCAGGTTATTTTCATATATGCAAATGAGGCATGATATTTTTTAATTATTTATACTAATATACAGATTATAAAGTATGATTGCACATCAAAATATAAATACAGAGAATACATAGTAATGTTCGTTAGCATTTGAAGGAAACACGGTTATCGCCCCTGATATCAGTTTGGAAATTTACGTCTGATACAAAATGTATAATAATGCCAATCAATGGGTGGGGTAATGGTGAATGAATGTTTATTTGGCCATGCATCTTTAACTGTTTGCAAACACCGTTATAGAAGGGTCTGTATAAATGACAGACGATAATAAGTTGCTGGAGGTCAATCGAGGAGTCCAAAAATTGGTAGACCAGGTGTATTATCTATCATAGCCTCGTTTTCGTGTATACTAACTACATGATAAAGTGCACGTGCATGCATGTTAATATCATAGTGTATCTTGGTGCGCAAAATAGACATGTAGTGTGGCTCAGTGGTATCGAAGTGGGAGAATGTACATACGCTTGCAGAACTTGTGTTCATTTTATCTGGTCTAGAGTTCGAACCTCACAAAAAAGCATTACTTTTGTTGATGTCATTCTGTTCTGTTTATGACTGCTTGCTGGAGAAGGGAATAAGTCAAACGGCGAGGGTTATCACTATTGCAGTATGACCTTAATGTGACATGATCGGCGAAACATATTCCAGATTCTTCATGTACACACATATGAAAAGTGAGACTAACGTTCTACATGTAATCTATCTCATACTTAGTTAATGTAATGTGTAAGAGCAACAACAACAAAAAGAAATAAAAAATAAAATATCAACAAATCAAAATATATGTGTATATATGTATGAAAAATTAAGATTCGAACTCACTACCTATGGCATTGATATCCGTCACTCTAAACCCTCGACTACATAAAACTTGATGACAAATCTCAAAATCAATATTGAAAAGGAATACATAATAAGGAAAAGGAATAAAAGGCACGGGTATATTTACCTATCTCACCTATTCTGTGTTTTGTTTATGACCGGTTTGTTTGTAAACAAGTAGCAAGTTATCGTCTGCGGACTATAGTTTTGACAGGGTTAATTCCTGGAGTTGGTAAATTTCAGGATGAATTTATTTAATTCCTGGCGGGTTTCCCGCCGCCTCCCGCTCGGGAACCATCGGCACATTCCGTAGACTCAAGAATAAAGACGTTACTGTTGCCGTTTTTTCTAAAAGCTTAAACTAGTGATGCTATAAAGCCGGAACGAAAGACGAAAACCGGAACAACTGCTCCGTGGCCAGAATTGCCGCCTCACACACTCCTCCCCTGCGGGGAAATATATTGATAGAAGCAGTCTTATTAATTATTATGCCACCGGGTTTGGAAGAAACGGGTGGCATATAGTGTTTGGACCGTCCGTCCGTCCGTCCGTCTGTCTGTCTGTCGGTCTGTCCGTCCGTCACACTTTTCGGTTAACCAATTTGTCACAGTTTCTCAAATATGCTGCAGGTGGCATCCGCGTTCGACAGACGCATTTCTTGTGAGATATAGATCTATAAACATAAGAGACACTACAGGAAATGCATGTCTGTACAAAATGTATTTTAGTGATAAATGTAGATATCGTGGCTTATTGCGCGTCATCCACACACACTTTATTAAGTCAAAATACGTAATATGGACGCACGGAAATTACACATATCGTGACTGCCCCCGCGTCCTTTGTGTTTTCGTATTTGATCAAGTCGAAAATCGCAAAAACACGGAAGTATTGCGACGTCTGCCTTTATAAAATGCGAACTCACCTAATGCCATAGTCAGCCACCATACATGTAAATGCAGATCTAAATTGAAACACGTCATGTGATTTTGTACCTAAGAACATGTGCGATTTTCATGAAATGTATTTACAGAAACTATGATATTTGCTGTAATTTTCATAGCAAATGCGGAATTCAATTTTCGGCGTCATTTACGGAAACTATCGTAAATTTCGTAAATATTTTTCATGAAATATCGCAGATTTTAGTGTATATCAGAATGTAACTACGCATCAAATGTTTATTAAAAGCAAAAGTTCACTTGTTTTGGCATGTTTATGTTACATAAGCTTTAAAAAAATAGGATGGATTTTTGTCCAAATCCAATATGGCCGCCAAATCCAAGATTGCCGACAACACTAGTAGTAGTAAGGGAGTCAAAATGATACCACCTACCGTGGTATCGTTTATAACCCTCTATAATACCCCCACCACCCCCGAAAATCAAAAAATTGGCTAACGAGGAAAATTGGGTCTCCCGACAGCAAATTTATGAATTTTTGGAGAAAATAATTTTGAGAAGAGGGAGTCCCAATTATATTGGTAATTGACTTTTGAAAGTATATATTGGTGTCATAAATACATTCATGTTTTTCACGTCCAAATTGAACAGATACATTTCATAGGTTATAATAAAATATTATAACAAAATGGATAATAAAATAGAATGGGAATTGGAATTTTGTAATGTCTTTGGTGAAAAATATTATTACTATAAATTGAAAACATTATGCAGAATCGAATACATGAAATATCAGCGTAATTTATTACGCTCCGATAAAAGGGTTGCATTTACAATATTATACCGGCAATTATGTCGCCGGTACAAGGATCAAATTCGTGAAACGAAGCGACTAAATAGGATCGGAGAACAACTACCGGAACATCATAAAACTAATTTTATAAAACCGTTTAAAATCAACGATTCGTTTACGGATATGCGTTTCTACAATCATATTGTAATGGATTTGAAAATTCTAATTGGAAATTGAACAGAAAAAAACGAGTACCAATATTATTAGAGAAAATGGATAATACAATACAATTTGAATTAAAAAAATTTAATGAATGTGTTGAAGAAGTTGAAGAAGAATACGGGGGTTATAATCCTGTATATAAATTCTATAAAATGAGAACACTAGGCGATATCGAATATATGAAATACCAGCGTAATTTATTACGCTCCGATAAAAACGTTACATTTCCAATATTATACCGGCAATAATGTCAACTATACAAGAGGCAAATACGAACATTAAGACAGATAATGCGTATCGGATATGAAACTAAGGCGTATTATACAAAAAATTTAAAACCCAACGATTCGTTTACGAAACGTACATTTCTACGATATCGCTTATAAATTTATATTGTAATCACAACACCAAGCAGACGACAATGTTTCACTTACACGTGTTATAAACACACAAATTATGTGTCCTACCTTACAAGTATATTAAGTGTCCATTTTATAGAGAGATTACACGATTACGTCTTCCGGGATGAAACATAAACACACTATAAATATATCTACACACACGTGGGTGTGTATTACACAACCCGCTATCGATATTCCGGAATGAAACATAAACACACTATAATATGTGGGATTTCTTATACAATTGTGATTGGTTGGCATGTTTTTTATTTTTTTAATTTTATTTTACTTTTAATAATTTAGAACGTTATAACCTATATTATTAAATAAAAAATGAACTTGTTATATATAAAACAAATAAAAATAAACGAGTAAATATTTGGTATTGCACAACACGGTTTTAGCTTCATATATGTAAAATTAACAACAACTACTTTGTCTTGGGGGACTCCCCTTGACGAAAAAATGAGCGCTCAGTGCTTCCGTGCAGGGCACTTCCAAGGTTGCCTAGACTTTCGACACTGGTTCCTAGATCAGCCGATAGATGGGGGTGTGCTGTACAGGCAGCTATTACACCCGGCTAGCCACAACATGAGACGAGTAAGACAAAGACAAGATCAGACAAGATCAGAAAAGGTGGCTAGCCGGGTGGGCCCAGAAGGGTTTTGCTGGGTGGGTTTAGAGCCTCGGTGGAAGCTAAAAAAAAAAATTCTATTTTTTCTTTTTAAATTGTTAATAATTTTCCTAAAATTAATTAATAAATTGTTTACTGCGACAATATAATTAATTTTAATTAATTTTATAATTAAAATTAATTATTTTTTAAAAAATCACAATGGTGCTGTAACATTTCTTCGACTTTATCTCCAAGTTTTTCCCTAAATTTATCCCAATCAGTACACTCAATCTTGGGCATGGTGGCGCGTGCCTTGATTCTTATATCATTTTTTAATTTTTCATATCTCCGCATTTCTTCCACCACGGATTCAAACTCTAAATTTGATATTTTCTTATCGGCCAACGCTTTGGACACCATAACGTCGATGCTATTTTTCTTAGACCTGGCGAGAACGGATATTCTATCATGTTTTCTACATTGTTTCTCGAGTTTTCCACCCGACGCCCTAATTACCATACACAACAACCCAGAAACGGCCGACACCGCACATAAAATCCCCGTTACGGGAACCGTTATAATGGTGGATATAGTTGCAGCTGTCCCCGCCCCACACAACACAGAAACACTCGCCAGAGCCGTGCTAGATACTTCAGCCATGTTCACCGCGCGCCTATATTTTTTAGCGTTTCTTTTTCTATTTGTATATTCTCTAACTAAAATATCCTGCATAGCGACGATATTATTCAACCTAAAATCTGAACTTCTTTCGTTAATTGTACACAGTGTTGATGGAGTGGTATTGACAATTGGAAGCGTTGATTCGTTCGTATTTAAATTTTACAAATTTATTTCAATATATTAGTATTTACACAATAAGTTCAATTAACAATGAGACAATAGTGGAAGAACTCTCTGAGTCACGATTTTCGTAACAAAGTTAATAACACTACCTTGGGAAAGTCTAATTCGATCATTACCGGCGAACGAAACAATCGTCGAACTATCTCCAGAGATTTTAGTGACTCCAATCCCCCGTTCTTCCCCATCTACTACAATATTTATCGCGACCGCGCCCACAGGTTTACCATTAGCATTAACCGAGCAGACCGCCATTTGGATAACTTAACCTGCAGCTGTCATAGTGTATCCCCCATATGTATTACTCGCTTTGGCACCGAACGAATATTCATAGTGCCCCTCAACCAATGGGCCCCGCTTCTCAGCCCAAACTGTTATGACACGTTTTGGTGTTTTCATTGTTTTCACTATTCCGGCAAGCGCCCTGTTTGCGTTATATGCCTCAGTACGAATCTCATAAGAGGCCTCCTCAAGAGCTTTGGTCGCGGCTATACGATCATGTTTCAGTTTATCAGAAACTTCGGTTATTTTTCCATCTAGTTCGGTAAGTGCCGCTTCTCTGCTGAGAGAGTCCTCTAAGCGCAACGCATCATTAAGCCTCCGTAATGGTCGCCTGGTGGCCTTCTAAGGCTTTAATCAATACCCGACGGGCCTCTTTTTGAAATTCGGTTATTTTTCCATCTAGTTCAGCAACCGCCGCCTCTCTGATGAGAGAGTCCTCTGAGCGCAACACCTCATAAACCTTCGCAATGGCTACCTTGTGGTCTTCTCGGGCTTTCTCAACCCCCACCCGACCGGGCCTCTTTTTGAAATTCGGTTATTTTTCCATCTAGTTCGGTAAGTGTCGCTTCTCTGTTGATAGAGTCCTCTAAGAGCAACACCCTATAATCTTCCGTAATATCCGCCTGGTGGTCTTCTCGGGCTTTCTCAATACCCGTTCGGACTCCATCAAGATCAAACCGGGTCTCTTTTTTAAATTCGGTTATTTTTTCGTATATGTCAGTAAGTGCCGCTTCTCTGTTGAGAGAGTCCTCTGAGCGTAACGCCCCATAAGCCTCCGCAATGGCCTCTTTGTGGTCTTCTCGGACCCCCTCAACCCCCGACTGGTCTCTTTCAGAAATTCGGCTATTTTACCGTCTAGTTCGGTAAGTGTCGCTTCTTTACTATGAGAGTTCTCTAAGCGCAACGCATCATAAGCCTCCGCAATGGCCTCTCAAGGTTCGACTGGTGGTCTTCTCGGACTTTATCAATACCCGACCGGGTCTCTTTTCGAAATTTGGTTATTTTTTTATCTAGTTCAGTTAGTGCCGCTTCTCTGATGAGAGAGTCTTCTGAGCGCAACACCATCCTCATAGCTTCGTAAGGTCCGCCTGGTGGTCTTCTCGTGCTTTCTCAATACCCGACGTGGCCTCTTTTCGAAAATCGATTATTTTCCCGTCTAATTCAGCAAGTGTAGCTTCTTTGCTGAGAGAGTCTTCTAAGCGCAACACATCATAAACCGCCGTAATGTCAACCTGGCGGTCTTCTCGGGCTTTATCAATCCCCAACCGGGCCTCTTTTCGAAATTTGGTTATTTTTTCACCTAGTTCGTTTAGTTCCGTATGCGTTTCTTCACGACTTTGTGTATTCACAGCCATGGCATATTCTCTAAGTTGTGACAGTAGACTCTTGTGAATCTCGTCCGTGGCCCTCGATATAGTTTCCATTGATCAAGGCCTTTGTTTTTTGGGTAGTTAAAAAGTCGCCCTCTGTCGGGATGAATCCCCCTTCTGTCGGTTCCAAATTCTTTGAATTTGTCACCCAATCGGAAGAACTACCTGGTCCGTATATACTCATTCTTAATTTTTTAATTATAATATTGGGCACCTATACTCAATTGGAAATTTCGAGAACTACCGAAATCGGGTAATAGTTATTCAACTTTCTCGCTTGATCATCGAGAATAGAGACCGTAAATTCGTGGATATGTCCCGATTCCAAAACTTTCATCTCGGGGTGTGGGAAGTCTAAGGTCACAGTCTCGCCATAGAAACAGTCGTTTTCAGTAATGTGCTGGGGGATCCGTCTACCGTGTTGTACGATGTGTTCACCCGATCCAGGTGTACCCTGAGAGTTTTCGTGAAGGCGAAGTCCACCGGGTTATCACCGACGTACTCACCCGGGGTAAACACTCCTTTGTTTGAGGAGTATGTCTCTCTAAAACCGAGTTGAATACCCAACCCCGGGGAGACCACTACCTCATTATCAGTTCTGATGGTCATTGTTGCAAGCCCGGTAGCATTCGATACTGTGAGGTTGATTATACCGTCAAGCTCTGAGTTGACAAAATCTTTGAGCTGTCTTATTCCCCACAGTCCGTGAGGCAGCTTTACACCTAATTGTTGTCATCCTTCACATAGTAAAACCCTTCGCTCTTCCCACATTCTGCCATCCAACCGTGAAGGTGATTGATCTAAGGCCTACCCGGCGTTGTCCGCAGCAGTTGTCTATTAACTTTTGAAGTTCACAACTCCCTTTTTGAACATTAGTGATAGTAGCAAACATAATAATATCTTTCAATGGATACAAAAGCATTTAGCTTTAACTCTAATGCAAAGTACGCGGTCGGTGGTAAATACACGCAAAAAGACGTTGTTAACCTTGTACACCCAACCGTAACGGTTAGACCGGACAGTGGCTTTGCCACCAATTTCCCTAACACGTTTGAGAAATATAGGCTGCCCAAGATTACTACGATGGAGTCGGTAAACGGGTGGAAAGCCACACCGATGCAGTTTTGGCAGAACCAGCTAAATTTTGCTGTATGGTGCGCAACATCCGGGTGTGGAGTTTCACATAAAGACCATCTGACATCCAAGAATGTCATGCTCCGAAGTGTCTACAACTTTCACACGTATTATACTATTAGGAGGATTCTCAAAGAACTAGGTATTTCTCTACCTCAAGACGACGCCTGGGATCCCATTTCCAACGCATACGACCGTAATGCGTTTGAAAGATTGTGTAACGAATTTAACGTTTCAAAAGACGCGGACTGGAGGCAGAAAGCATTTCCTACCACCACCGGCCTCGGGGACGTTCTCATTCAGGGCCAGTCCGGGAATTGGACGCAGACTGATTTTAGACACGATTACTCCGGTGACCACACCATCAGTCGGAACGCCGGGAATTTTGACCCCGCGACTATGACTTTCGGGCCAGAAGTGTCTGGAGGTCGGCACTGTGGCGTGTTTTCTTGTAAAATGTTACCTCCGAAACTGGCTCACGTAGATTACATACAGCAGGCTGCTGAGGTTCAGAACGCGTGGACCACATTTATGTTAGATAAGGGTCTAGGGTTCACGCAGGCGGGGTTACTCGCGTCAACGAATCTATTCGCACGTACGTCTGGGCCATCCTCGGCGCACAGAAGCAAACTCGCAGTTCTATACTGGGTACAGGAACAGCGTTTGATGCACAAAAAATTCAATTCTTGGCACTTGTAGAGGACGCCATCTCAGCTAAGGTGGACCTGGAGAAGGCGATCCAGAATTATCAAGACGTTTTGCAGACTGCCAGCACCCCAGTGGACTATGTATTTGGAATAGGTCTTTATATGGCGCCGAGCAATATGATACTACGAGACGACCCGGTTGATGGTTACATTAATCAGATCGTAATCGCCACCGCCAATCAAAAAATCGGTCACAACGGTAACGTGAACACGGATATCATCAAGCGCACCCCCAACACGATCGGGTTCAACAGTGTTGAGGGAACCGATTTCATAAAACGCACAAAAACAAACAAAATGGATACACATCCCTCAACACAATCGAACCCAGTACCCCCAATTCGTAAATTGGATGCACCATCGAGTTCATCAACAGACCAATCGCGATTGGAGAAACACCAATCAATCACAGATTGGGTGAAATTGGAAGCACAACACACGAGGAAGAGAAATTAGCGCTCGTCGTCGCCCTCGTGGCGATCGGATTATTTGCGCTTTGGTTTTAGGAACTCTCTGGCGAAGAATAGTAGGAGACCGGCGATTGCCACGATTAAAGCCCAAGTATTTTTGGCTAGCCATCCGGCCGTTTTTGATAATATAGATAGCAAGTAAGAAACGATACTTCCGATCAGTCCAGGTAGTGCGGCAGCCGCCTTTTCGGCTAATTTAGCCAGGAGACTGGCGAGGGCTTTTAGTTGTTTTTTTACCCACTCCTTGGCTCCGCCTGATGGCGCGGGTGGTGGTGGTGTGGGTGCTGGCGCGGGTGGTGGCGCCGCACACCAGTGAAAGCTAGAAAACTATGGTCGATATGTCATGCTGATAGCAACGAGGATGCTTGCTATCGTGATGCCCTGTTCTCTGAATAGAGTGCGAAGACGCTCACCGATTGTCGTACGCTCACCGAGTATCGTCTCCTCGCGCAGTACCCTCGAGATTGTTTCGCGGATCCGACTTATTTGGGTGCGGAGTGTCTCACGGTTAGTCGAGGCAGCCTCCAAACGAGCTGCTCTTTCATCCCGCAACGACCGCAAGCGTTTGTTGATCCGCTCGGTAGATTCTCTATCACCACCAGCTTCCTCCAGTTTTCTTTCTTCTAGCGCGATATGTTCATCAAACGACGAGAGTTTGGCGAGGTTAAGGACCAGTTCGCCCCGGACCGTTTGTAGAGCCTTATCGAGGCCCCGGAGTTCGCGAAGAGGTAACGGTGGGTCATCGTTGAGTATTTCCCCCAATTGCGATTGGACGCTGAACGTGGTCTCCATCGTGTTAATAGCGTCGGTGGCTACTCGAGGGACATCACTGAGCGCGACCGTTTCTATCGCGGAGGCCGTTTTCGCCATCGTTTCGTCGGTAGACTGTAGGGCCTTTACAGCGCGGGTAGGCATAATTGTTTTACCCTCTTCCAATCTGGGAATCCTAGTTCGCTCTTATGATTTCGCCACCGCCCCGGTTTCCTGCAACGGTGTTTAGCGATAGGGGTTTTCCGTTCTTCATGTTGACTATTGGGAGATTTGGTGCCGCTTTTAGTCGCAATCTACGTTCAGATTCAATTCGAACTTGGAGTAGTCGCGACCGACAGATGGGACCACACCTTTTTCTGCCAAACCGTTGTAGTAGTCGTCTACAGCTCCCTCGAGTAATTCCCGACTTTGACCAACGCTGCCGGTAGCGCCACCTAATTCCCCCGATTGGATTGGAAACTGGAGGTTGTATCAAGGGTGTTTCGTCATTATAATCATCTATGTCATAATCATCCTCATCCGCAGCGATGTAATAGTCTGTGGCCGATTTCATCCATGTCAATATCGTAATCAGCCATATTAATTTCTTAAAATTAATTA